>PVJI01005015.1:0-101654 GCA_004026765.1 Micronycteris hirsuta
CTTCTCTGTGAAGCCTACGACAACTGAGGAAGACTGGAAAGATGCAGGGGTGATACAGACATACGGAGAAAGAGTGTTCCCAGAATCAGGAAAAGCCCATGAAAGTCCTGAGGTTGTAAGTGTCTAACTAAGAAGGGGCCAGAGACTAGCACTAAAGAAGAGGTCAGAAAAGCATTAGCACGATGGCAGAGAAGGGCTTTGCAGGTCCCTGTGAAGAAGCTCAACTCTCTCTGTAAGACGGTGAGCCTTTAGATAGTTTTGAACCAAGAGATGACGGGATCTGTATTTGAAACATAATACTGGAGGCGAGGTTGAGATTAGCCTGTAGGGGGAACAAGAATAGGAGTAGTAATACATTTTAAGATGATGATGCTGTTGACAGCAGTGGAGGTGGTAAGAATGGTAGTATTCTGGACATTTTTTTTTTAAAGATTTTATTTATTTATTTTTTTAGAGAGAGGGAAAGGGAGGGAGAAAGAGAGGAAGAGAAACAGCAATGTATGGTTGCCTCTCACATGGCCCTCACTGGGGACCTGGCCTGCAACCCAGGCATGTGCCCTGACTGGGAATCGAACCGGGACCCTCTGGTTCCCAGCCCGCGCTCAATCCACTGAGCTACACCAGCCAGGGCTGGACATTTTTTTAAATTAGACACAATGAAAGTTTTTGAAAGAAAGACAAATCGAAGATAACTCTAAAGTTTTAGCCTGATCAACTGAAAGAATGGAGTTACCACAAATGAGATACAGTGGAGCGAGCTTGTGGAAGAAGACCAGGAATTTAAAGTAAAGTATCTGGTTTGAAATTTCTATTAGGTATAAATAATTGCTCAGTAAATATGAACTGACTAATTATACCTACCATGTATAACATATATCCTTTTGTATATATAATAAATAATTAAAAATAAAGTTGTAAAGCTGGCTTTCACAACTTTTCTTCATTCCCAAAGATTTTTCCTCGTGTATAAATATTGTCTATCTTAGTGCAATGGAGAGGGAGATATTCTCACAATTTAGAGGCATAATTTTATATGTAGTGATCAATTAAACATACGTTATAGCCCCAATCAAAGAGGTAAGACATCTTTCTAGTATATTTTTAATAGTATAGATAAACATCCATCTGAGACAGACTTCCAGAAGATTGCATAGTCTGCATATATTTTTTTTATAATTGCAGTTGGCAAAAAAGCTGCTATTAGTGAAACATTTGGAGAACTTTTTTAGATCTTAAAAGAATTATAATATTGCAAAAAGTTCAAGAGCCATTACAAATAGTAAAAAACATTATTATTTGTCATTACTTTGATTACCATAATTTCTAGTAAACAGATATTTCTACTGGAGCGTGAAATACGATCAGGTGGAATTAACATCTGCCATTGCTGTGCGTTCACATCTGCCTTGTGCACCCAGCTGCTTTACAATGGAGAGCCTGATCAGTGTGGGTGCTGCTTAACAGAGAGCATTTCTTTTGCAACTGCAGACCTTGGGACGAGACTCTAAACCAAAGTTAGTCTTCCAAAAACTAGCAGAGTGCAAAACTCAAGTAGCTAGGCTTACTATTTTCTATGACAAAATTTGCTTTTTTCTTTCCTGCTATTGTCTTCTTACTGAACCTCTAAGATTGTTTCCAGCAATATGACAATTTGGAAATAAGTGTTTACTAAAGATCAATCACAATGGAATGTTAAAATATTATTGAGATTAAAATATAAGTCAAGAAGAAAATGATTTATGCTGAGTTTTGAAGACATACAGTGTTAACTCAAGGAGACGAAATGCCCTTGTGTTGCCTGTGCAGCCAACTGTTAAATGAGAAAACTGTCGTATTTTTAATTTTGAAGATTAACTATTTTTGAAGATTAGTGATCCTTTTTCTGAAGCAATCTAATTAAATTCTTCACTTAAGCCATCTAGTCTAGAAAGATCATTCTATCAAGAAAAATGCTTAAACGTGTTTTGATCTTCAAATCAAGGGCTCTTTTTAATGTGATCTTTCATTAATTCAACCATTTTTGATTATTTTATATCTTCTTTGAAAATTTCCACTCAAAATGGGAGAAACATTTTAACGATATGCCCTAACATCTAATCTATAATGTCTAGCATACCCCTTCCTAGCATTGTGCCTACCATACAAAATAACTGATGAGTGTTTTAAGTAAATAAGTGGACACTTTACCAAAAACAGAGTCTGCACTACCACAGTTTATTTAAGCAGAAAGTAGATGACCATCTTCCAGAGATACTGCTGAAAAGATCCCTAGGGGAGTAGAAAATTGGGAAAGATGACTCATACAATCGCTTTGATGTCTAGAATTATTTGATCCTCCACCTTCAATACAGTGACGTTGCACCTTGTCATTCCCTGCTGATCTTTCACCTGCTGTGGGAGAGCGACGCAGGCTTAACAGAGTAGCTTTCTGACCCAATTTTCTCATATTTGAAGGATTCTTATTAATTTTTTCTTAGGGTAGAAAGAAGTGTGTGGGGCCATGCAGACTTTGAAAATTGAATTTGTGACACTTGACAGGAAGTGAAGTTGGCTTCGCTGCAAAAATTCAATAAAGCAAGGGGTAACCAAATCAGAATACTGTCCCAAATAAGCCCGAGACATTGTAATTTTAATTCCTGAAAATGATACATCTCGTTCTTTTTTTGTTTAATATAACCTCCCTTCCCCACCTTTGAAGTTGTGCGAGTTGGAGTCGTTAACACCTATTGCCTCAAGACTAACTTCATTAGCCCTCTGTCACCCAGTAAAAGGAGGTCAGTCCAAATGGGACATTACTGGAATAGCGTGCCATCATGCTGGCAGCTTGACTTACTACTTTATCCTTTGTACTGCATTTTTCACTCTTTATGGTAAAAATAGTAATGCAACAACATTCCAAACAATTTTTATTAACATTTATGACTGCATAATTCCTTTCACAGAATTAAAGTACCAATGTTTGTTTTTTAATTGTTTACTTAAAAAAGCACTTTTCCCTTAGTTGAGAACTCCCTCAAGTTACTTTTCTACTCCCTCCCTCAAATTACCTTTAATCCATTATGTTCTAAGGTTACATTTTCTACTCATAATAAGCATGATGCTACTTTGCCCTTAAGAGTTTGATATATGGAATTTGCTTTACATCACAAGGGTTAGGTAGAAACATTTAGCTATTCATTCATCATTTATTGAGTGCCCACTATATATAAGGGATTGAGATAGATGTGAAAGAGACAAAACTGTTTCCACATAAATCATGTGTTCAGTTACTTCAGGTAATTTAAAATCTTAAGGCAGTAAAATAGATGTCCCAATACATGGAAAGCAAAGGAAAAGAGAATAGAGAATGGATTAAGTTAATTTTGTGTATCTAAGGGAACACATCTGTTATACTTCTCTCTACTAAGAGTTACATGAGATATCAAAATAAAGATTGAAAGGTAATGTTTGAAAGCTTGGCTATTTGCTACTGATAGTTTTGCAAAAGCACCCAGTCTAGCTACATCACTCCCCCCACCTAAAAAAACATATATTAACTGATAGTGGCAGCTCACTGAGTCTCTGCAAAGACCAAAGACAGAACCAGAGGAATGCAGTTAAGATCCCAAGCCCTCGAACGCAGGCTGCTCACATGGAAGCCTCACTGCAGCTGCCCCAGACTCAAGCCCCAGCACAGTCTCACTGCAGGCTCTGGTCACGATACAATCTGGCAGGCAGATGTCTCCTCATCACACCTGTGCATCTTTCCCAGTAAATTCTGCCCAGCGCCCTCTGCCTCACATCACTCATCCTGAATCCGACTCTCATGTGTGAATGTCTGACTCACAGAGCCCTGGTCTGGTCATTGATCTGATTCTAACTGAAGGCAGTTTAGGCAAAGAAACTTGGGCTTCGAGCTTGGGCAGTCCGGACCCCTAGTGCACCCAATCCCTCTAACAGAGAAAGTATTCAAAAGATGCTTAGCAGCAACAAGTAAAAAATAACCACTGGGACATCAAAATAGACTTTAAACATAAAGCTGGTAAAGCCCTTATCAAAAACTCATTATACAACAATCACATAGTAAGCAAGAAGTGGTTGAGAGAGGATTTCTACTCAAGGAAGAAAATAATACTATGGAAGAAAGAATAATGCTTTAGGAAGGGGAGTGGGTGTCAGCAGAAAATAGGTACCCAATTTTTTTCAAAATAGTATATACATTTTTGCCACAGAAATATCAGGCACACTTTAACTGGTTGTAACTTTTTAACTCCTTCTTAGTAAAAGGTATTCTACTGAGACTTTAAGTTAGAGATTAGAAAACCTGACTGTGCTTCTGTAATGGAGTCTGTGGGAAGAAGTTATTCACTTGATAGGCACTTGTTTTATAGCACACGCGCTCTGGGATGGGAGGTGCGCCTGCAAACACAGGCCATTTTCAGCACATATCCAGGTGTGCCACACAGCTCTTTACTACCTGCCAACCGCTTTACATAAAAGAAGCTGGGCTAAGGGTTCTTTTAACCACTGCTGCAAGCTGACAGGGTATTGAATGTTCTCTATTCAGCAGCAGGAACTAAAACTCTCGCCAAAGTCATGCTGTTTTGGAGACAGGCCGGGATGACTTCCACAGAGTTAACAGAAGCTGCAGCATAAGGGCAGCTGATCTGTGCTCTTGAGGAAGCGTGATCTCTCTGACCTGGTGGCCGCCATAAAGGTCCATCACCTCCTGCAAACCACTGGGTGCTTCGATATGGCAGGCCGCACCTCCATGTCATTTATATGGTATTGCCATTCATCCAACGGGGTCCAAGTAGGCACTCCATTGGGGCAGTTGCTAAATACTTCAGGAATTACACTAGGAAACAAGATGTGGTGCTACATGACTTTATCTTTTCTCTCACGGCCCCCACTCTGTTATTCCTTTTTGTTGATGTTTCATATGTGGCAAGTTGACAAATGACAATGGAAGCTTTTCAAAATCACGGTACAGGATACTGTTCTAATCGTCATTTTTTTAAACCAAGATTTCATGCAACTTATTATCGATGTAGATTTCGGCACACCAGAGCAGCATCAGCAGGGGCTTTGCTTGGTGGGATAGAAAATACCGTTGTCCTTATTCTATCTGGATATCTAATGCCGAGAGACCTGGCTTTGAAATCTGTCCTGTTGCTTTTTTGTTCAGTGTTTTAGTATCCACTTAGCCTCAAACAAACTCAAACAGCAACAAAAACAGTGCACACGGCTATAGTCAACGTTAAAAAACAAGGAAATAGCTGTCAAAGTATGAATAACAGTACTTGGGATGTTGTAATTATTCAGCATATAACAGCCAGGTCTCGATGTGGTTCATTACAAATTTCCATAGGCAGAGAACGTAGTATGTATTGAAATTAGAAAACTTGGTCAAACTGCACACTGTACTTTTCATGTAAACAGGGAGTGTATTTAAAGTTTTTTCAATTTCATCCTGCATTTTCTATTTGTAAATCAATGAAATGCCTTGGCCATTATCTTTATACTGCATCCACTGGGCCTTCACCATAATATGCATTAGTAGAATTGAATATAAATATATTGTAAATTCCATCACATTGAAAACGGTTTTCACAAAGGAATTATTT
Organism: Micronycteris hirsuta; assembly: GCA_004026765.1. Classification (NCBI taxonomy): domain Eukaryota; kingdom Metazoa; phylum Chordata; class Mammalia; order Chiroptera; family Phyllostomidae; genus Micronycteris; species Micronycteris hirsuta. The sequence goes on from PVJI01005015.1 coordinate 5,607, forward strand.
TGAATATATATGACAAAAACATTCTGAAAACACATGTTCTTTTTTCAGATGAGTGTTCTCATCATGCTTTAAATTATTTTTAAATATGTATGATGCACAGTTTTAGAATATGTTTTACTATTCTTGAGCTGGTACCATAATAAAGATCTGCATAAAATTTTATTTATCATATAGCAAAACAATTTTGATTTTATTTAGGAAAGAATGATTTCTTAGAGGTTTTAGTTTGACTTCTGACCACTTAAAGCTTCATATAATAATAACTAGTGATTGCTAGTTGAAATATTGAATTAATAATTAAGGACAATGTTTTCCAAATAAATATCTAAGTAACTAACATGAATTGGTTTTTGATCTTGAACTCCTGTGGAGATGAAATGACCAGAGTCACTCACACCAAGGCAGAGAAGGGAGCATGCCCCTGGCTGAAATCCAATTAGGTAATTAAATTTTTCCAGTATAAAATATTCATGTTATTTCAGTGAAATATTTTTCATTTTCCTGCACTCTTTTTGCCTTCTCTTTCCATGTTCATTTTAGGTTAGACGTGAAAATTAAATAGCTGCTAATTTATTCAGGGAGACTGAAAACATTATTTCAAGAGTATGAGAAATGATGCTTGTGACATTGGTATGAAACTTACAAATAAGCTCCATGGCTTAAATATTTTGTGATGGCACAAAAGGTAAGGAAAAATAAGAAGCAGAAACTCTGATCAAGATGATAAGAGATGGGCTTCGAATTGTTTTACAATCAAAACGGTTTGTTTGTTTTATTGATTAGGTTCTACTTAAAGGTGAGATCATATGTATTAGTCTTTCACTGCCTGGCTTATTTCACTTAGCATAATGCTCTGCAGTTCCATCCATGCTGTCCCAAAGGGTAGGAAGGAGCTCCTTCTTTTTGCTCCATAGTATTCCATGGTGTAAATGTACCATAGTTTATTGATCCACTCATTTACTGATGGACACTTAGGTTGCTTCCAGTACTTGGTTATTGTAAATTGTGCTGCTATCAACATTGGGGTACATGGGTTCTTTTGGATTGGTGTTTCAGGGTTCTTAGGATATAATCCCAGCAGTGGAACAGCTGGGTCAAAAGGCAGTTCCATTTAGTTTTCTGAGGAAATTCCATACTGTTGTCCACAGTGGCTGCACCAGTCTTTATTCCCACCAATAGTGCACCAGCAAAGTATATAACCAGAGACATTGAAATTAAGAACAAACTGACAGTAACCAGAGGGGAGGTAGGAGGGGAAGATGGGGGGAAAAGGGAGAATGGTTTTCAGGAACAACTATAAAGGACACACGGACAAAACCAGGGGTGGCTGGGATCAGGGGAGGGAGGTGGGGATGGCTGGAGTGGGGGGAGAAATAGGGGGGAAATGCAGACAACTGTACTTGAACAACAATAAATTTAAAAAAAAAATGGTTTAAGCTGAAGAAAGCCTATAATAGTCTAGTCTGGGGGTCAGCAAGCATTTCTGTAAAAAACCAAGTAGTAAATATTACAGTTCTGTAGGCCGTATATATAGTCTCCTTCACAACTACTCAACTCTGTTTGCAGAAGAAAAACAGCCACAGGAAATACGTAAATGAATGAATGAATGTAGCTGTGCCCCATGAAAACATTTACAAAACAAGGTGGTGGGCCCAACCCGGCCTGCAGGCCATAGTCTGTGCACCCCTCATCTAATGTCTTCACCTTAGAGAATAGAAAGAGCATGTGCAGAGACACTAAGTGACATACTTAACCGAAGTTCCTAAAAACTCAAGTACAGTCAAGGTCGCATGTATCCTAACCTGCTGTTCTTTCCATTGCATGGTTGTTATACAAACGAGCAGAAACCAGCCTCTGTGCATTGGCTCTCAGGCTATTTATTTCTTCACTGCAGACAGACACCCTTTAGCTCAAAAGCCTGCCAGCACCAGACTCAAATTTGTGCACATCTAATTATTTTAAACATAGCCCAAACAAGCAAATGTCAAGCCATTTAGAGTCTGCCTGCTTTGAATACCCCATGAAACCTCACCCACAGCAGTTACTCGTTGGTAAATATTGGTGAAAAAGCACCTTGCAGTTACAATGTCCTAAACTGCTGTGGCCTTTCAGAGTTCTCTGACCCACATAATGTTATAATTCTATAATTATACATTATATAAAGTAGTTTATATATCATTATAATGATAATATACATATTATATAATGATATAATATTACTACAAGACAATGAAGTATAAATAATATTTTCTCCAAGCCAGGCCCATCTCTTTTTACTCTTTTCTTTGTTATTTTGAGTTGTGAATATTATCTTTAACTCAAACGAAGCTATAGCTTCAATAAAATAGTTTCGTTGTGGAAGGACTAGTTATTAGAAATGCATGGATGTTCCTAAGTAAAATGATATAACAGCTGCAAAAGAAAACCATAAAGAACTAATGCAATTACACTCTTATCTGAATGGAAATGTGAAAATCAATGAAACATGATTCCATACCCCTATATCTTAAGTAATAATTTAATACAACCATAAAATTAATGCATTTGAAACTATTACAAATATGATACCAGCACTACTCCTGTGGTAATAATAATAAATCTATCAACACATAATATTAGTTTGCCAACTCATCAAGTAGTTTTCTGTAACTTTAGCAGTTTAAAATGAATTCCATCTTTTATGAAACAAAGTTTTATTACCCACGTACATTGTCATGAGCTAAAATCAACAGATCCCTCTGAAGAATACAATCACTATTACATTCACTGTGAAAATGCACTCTGATTGCCTCAGGAATTCTATATACGATGTACATGGAATTCTTACATTTGCCAACCAAAAATCTGGGGTCTGATTCCTGCTCAAACTTGCCAGCAGGGTGCTTTCAGAAGAGTCACTTTCTCCTCCGAACATATTTGCTTTCCTATCAAAAGAGCTGTACATATTTACTATAGACAATTTTATGAGTCTGGAGATAATGGACACCAGTGAAACTATCACCACGATTAATGCCATAAACATCCATCATCAGAATATTCTTAATGGCACCTCATGGTTTGCTCTGGATCCTTAACCCAGAAAAGGGTTCTGACTGCTGTCCCAGGGGACAGTTCCATCTGACAATCCTATTTTGAAATATATCTTTAGTAGCTGCTGTGGTAGGAAAAATTAATGATGCCAGAATGTCATTCTCAAAATAAAATACAATGACAATGTGATAGCTGCCTCTTTACACATGGCCCTCGAAAGTAAATGGAAAATAAGATGTTAAGTGTGAAAGAAAATATAAAGAATTGTTAGTATAATTCAAGGCATTTATGGTTTCCACCAGGATGTATATATGTAATGAAAACATTTTACAAAAGGAGATCCTTTCTCTTTCATACAAGGTAGTAGTATTAGTACTGAGTTTGACCAGCCTGGAGAGAAAAGCAAGTTCAGCTAGGAGTTGGAAGAACTGTGTAGTAGTACTTATGTGACTGTCTGGGCCATAACACTGTACCTCTCTGTCCATCAACTTCCTCATCTGAAAACATGGATGCATAAAGGCTAAGTCTCTTTCACATCCACAGGGTGGTGGTGGGTATGGGGTGAGGAACAAAGAAGTAAAATATGTTAGATATGTCGGGAAGTCTACGTATTTTCGAGAACTTCATAAAATTACTTGGGGAGTTTAATTGACTATATGCTTTTAAAACCTTGAGTATACTGGCATCATCTGGAAGTTTTTTAAATATTCACATACATTGTAGATCTCACCAATCAGAATTTCTGATTTAATAGATTTTCTTTCTTTTTCCCTTATTGGATGGTAAACACATTGAAGACATTCACTTCTATCGCCAGTATCTAGCATAATTTAGGCTCAGCCAAAGTTTGCAGAATAAAGAACGAATTCTAAGTTTTTTGGGAGGATAGCATGTAAAATATATGGGGAGAAAGCAAGTATATTTGGGCAAAATCAATATCTAACACACATTGACTTCAAAGGTTACAGGTAATGGACTAAGAAAGAGACAGAGAAGTCTATTGCCTTAACTTAAAGTTGGGACTATTTAGGTGTCTAAGCCATAAAATTCAGAAGATTACAAGTCCAATACTAGAACAGGCAAGTATAATGGGGACAGTGTGATGAGTTAATGCTGGAAAGAGATGCGGGCTAAGTTAATGGAGGGTCCTTAATGTCATTCTAGGTACAATATCCTGTATGCTCAATGCTTTCAATTAATTTTTTAATTTTGGTTAGGAAATAATTTTATCTAATCAAATGTTATAAAAAATTTAGTACATACCATAAATAAGATTTTTAAAAGAGTAGTAGGCCAAAGAAAGACTTAGGTCTTGAGAGCAATGCATGCCTGGGGAGATAGTCTTTTTATGAAATACACATAGGGGCCACAAAATGCAGCCTGACACAGTCAGACTTAGGTGACAGAGAACACTGATTGATGGCAGAGACTGCTTAATAACCAAGTGTTCATCAATCATAAGTCAGAAGCAGCTAGCACTGTGAACGCAACAGAGGCTTAAATCTTGCCATTTATGAGCTTAGGTTACAGTAATACGGGACCCTGATCCTGCAGAGTTGGAAATTATCCACAGTTTCATCAGTGTATAGTTACACATTTGGAATGATCACATGTACAGTACACATAATATATATAAAAACTGGAGCTTATTTCAACAAATATCAATGCTTCTTAGTGATGGGGAAGCATTTTTAGTATGTAGTGAAGACACAAGTGACTTTTGAGCAGTATTTGCCTGTCCCATTTTAAGACAACATACAGTACAGAATAGCACAAAGGTTTCTCTAGCTGCTGAAGGAGAACACAATGAAATGTGAATCACACAGTAGGCGAAATCAAGTCAAGTCACCAAACATATTTTCAAGCAGATATAAAGACTTTTATGAAATCCAACCCACACTAAAAGCTAATTCAAAAGCAGGTATCACCAAAAAATAACAACAAACAAATAAACATAAAGCAGATATTACCAAAACTACTCCCATATCAGCTAGGGATGCATTTGATCTCAGGTAAAAGAAAACCTGCACTAGGTTTCAGAATAGTCTAATGTATGCACCAAAAAATATTACCCTAATTCCAAACCAGGTAAAGGCTTTAAAAACAAGGAAAATTATAAGCCAATATCCCTGATAAACATAGATGCTGAAATCTTCAACAAAAGGTTAGCAAACCAAATTCAGCAATACATTAAAAGAGATCATACACCACAATCAAGTGGGCTTTATTCTGGGGATGCAAGGTTGGTACAATACCTCAAATCAATAAATGTGATTCACCACAGAAACAAAATGAAGGATAAAAAGCATGTGATCATATCAATAGATGCTGAAAAAGCATTATATAAAATCCAGCACCCATTTATGATTTAAAAAAACCCTCAGCAAAGTGGGAATAGAGAGAACATACCTCAACATAATAAAGGCCATATATGACAAACACACAGCCAACATCATACTCAATGGGAAAAAACTAAAAGGGCTTCCCTTAAGATTCAGAACAAGACAGGGATGTCTGCTTTCACCACTTCAACATGGTACTGGAAATCCCAGCCACAGCAATCAGACAAGAAGAAATAAAAGGCATCTAAATTGGAAAGGAAAAAGTAAGACTGTCGCTATTTGCAGATGGCATGATACTGTATATATAGAACTTTAAAGATTCCACAAAAAACTACTAGAACTGATCAATGAATTCAGTAAATAGCAGGGTACAAAATAAATATTCAGAAATAGGTTGCATATTTATACACCAATAAGAAAACTATCAGAAAGAGAAACTAAGAAAATAATTTACAATTACATCAAAAAATACATAGGAATAAATCTAACCAAGGACCTGTACTTGAAAAATTATACCACACTGAAGAAAGAAATGGAAGAATATACAAATAAGTGGAAGTATATACCATGTTCACGGTTAGGAAGATTAAGCATCATTAAAATATTATACTACCCAAATCAATCTATAAGTTCAATGCAATTCTTATCAAGATAGCAAAGGCATATTTCATAAAACTGGAACAAATATTCCAAAAATGTATATGGAACAAAAAAGACCCCAAATACTCTCAGCAATCTTGAAAAAGAAGAGCAAAGTTAAAGGAATCATGCTACTTGATACCAGACTGTACTACAAGGCCATAGTAATCAAAATGGCATGGTACTGGCATAAAAACAGATATATAGATCAATGGAGAAGAATAGAGAGCCCAGAAATTAACCCACACCTTTATGGTCAATTAATATTTGACAATGTATATGGTCAATTAATATTTGACGAAGGAGGCAAGAATATATAATGGGGTAAAGACAGTCTACTCAATAAATGGTGTTGGGAAAATTGAACAGATGCATGCAAAAAAAATGAAACTAGACCACCTTCTAATACCATGCACAATAATAAACTTATAGTGGACTAAAGACTTAAATGTAAGACTCAAAACCATAAAAATCCTAGAAGAAAACATAGGCAGTGAAATCCTAGACATTTCTCTAATACATCTCCCCAGGCAAGGGAAACAAAAGAAAAAACAAACAAATGTGACTACATCGAACTCAGTGGTTTTTGTACAGCAAAAGACACCATCAACAAAATTAAAAGACAACCCACTGAATAAGAGAACATATTTGCCAATGATACATGTGATGTGGGTTAATATCCAAAATGTATAAAGAATTTACATAACTCAACTCCAAAAACAAATAATCCAATTTAAAAAATGGGCAAAGGATCTGAATAGATGCTTCTCCAAAGAGTACATACAGATGGTCAATAGATATATGTAAGTATGTTCAATGTCACTAATCATCAGAGAAATGCAGATTAAAACAACAATGAGATATCACCTCACACCTGTCTGAATGGCTGTCATCAGTAAATCAACAAACAAGTGTTGGCAAGGCTGTGGAGAAAAGGGAACCCTCATGCACTATTGGTGGAAATGCAGACTGGTGCAGCCACTGTAGAAAACAGTATGGAGTTTCCTCAAAAAATTAAAAATGGAACTGCTTTTTGACCCAGGAATCTCACTTGTGGGATTATATCTGAAGAACACTGAAACACTAATTCAAAAGAATATATGCACCCCTATGTAAATTACAGTGTTATTTACAACAGCCAAGATTTAGAATCGGCCCAAGCACCTCCAGTAGATGAATAGATAAATGAAAGATCACCTTTCTATGATGAATTTGTAACTTCTCAAAATATGTTTACTTTGGTATAAAAATCAGACAAATTTTGCATGTTTTCTGAACCCCGCTTAAAAGCTTTCTTCTCCATGAGGGTTAAATGATGCCATCTCAACCTCAGCAGAACCAAATTGATGCCTTTGTCTTAGACATCTCTTACATTACTGATTGCATTCCACGTTTAATCATAATTGCTGTTCTTTCATAATCCTACTGCATTGTAAACTTCTGTGATATGAGGCCTGGTACTGTGGTACTGACCCATATCACTGTAGAATTTAACATTAAGTCTTTTAGAAGTCAAAGGGCGGAGTGCATAAAAGGTTAAAATTAGGCCTGGGCTGATGGAAGTTCTGCTTGAAATTTTTTTTTTGAGACACTAGTTAAGAGAAACGGAGAGAGTTGTCTATGCTTTGTTTGTTGTATGACACTACATGATTGTAAGAGATGTGACTTGGCATGTGAGCCTTTGACTATAACGGTATAGAAAACTGTTGGGCAAAGGGGCTGTGGCCTTCAGGAGGTCAAGGTGATTGGCTCTCAACCATGGCAGACATGTAAATCCTATATCCATGAGGTAGCAAGAGAAGTTGCATCTTTGTGTAACTGTCAGGCTTCCTAATGAGATGAAGGTGTTCTACTTGATGTATTTTCTGCTTTTTATTCTTCTAAAAAAGCTAATTAACTATAGTGTTAGGTTAAAGTTATTTGTTTATGTCTCATGAGTCTTACTGCCAATCTGAAACCATAACCATAGCTTTGAAACTGCAGGGAGTCTATTGTACCTTTTGACAAATGGAACAACCAATACATCATTTGCCAAATTATCTTACTTCATTAGAATAATAACCCTGGCACTTGTAATCATTGAAAGATCATGGCAAAGGTAGGGGGTCATGAAGTTCAGGAGGAATTATAATCAGTGTGTAGTCAACATGACTAGGACTGGAAGGAAGGCAAACGTATGTTAGAGTCTGTAATACAGGGCAGTGAACCTGTGCCACCCCTGAAATTTTACACAATATTTTGAATAAATATCTGTATGATTATTTCTAAGATGTTCATATTTTTAAAATATCATAAAAGATGATCCCATAAAATGTTGAGCTATTACTTTTACTTGAGAGAGTCTGTCTGAGTAGCTCTTTGACAGGAATTCAGGCAATTTAGGTGGAAAATTACTTCTTTGATGTTTCCAGATTACTACTTAGCAAATTACTCTTGGACTCTAACAAGTCACTCTCATTTGCTAAAATTAAAGTTAATTTTTTCCCCTGAAATGTCTTGCTCATCCCTGAGGAATTATCCAAACACTGTTTAAGGGCAAATGTTTGCAAGAGTCCAGGGTAATAAGTCAGTCCACTCCACTCCTTCTCACGAAGGTTATCAGAGCTTCCCTTCTCCTTTCCCTAATGCAAACATAGCACATTACTGGGGTTCAGGGAGAAATGCACACATAGGAACAAGGTTAAAATGAAAACAAAGAAGTGTTAGTTTTCCATTTGACTGATGTCAGGGACAAATTATCATGTTGAGTCAAAGCGTCCCCTCCCCCTTTATCCACCTACTGACATGTCAGTTCAGGAATTACAAACATCACAGCAGTGAAAGATATGGAGGAAAAGTATTCACTATTAGTGTTGGTGATTATGGTAGTATTAATTACCAATCAACAGTGTTTTCTTTTACGCACAGAGAACTTCCACAATGGCTAAAAGGCTTCAGCTTCAAGTGAGACAATAGCCACGCAACAGCAGCCTGATACAGAGTAGATTTATTTTTTCTCACCTAATAAGTCTGTGAGACATTTAGTTCTTATAGTCATTTGTCAAGCCAGTGCCAAAGATTTAGAATCGTCATCACTACAATTTTCTGTCTTCTTTTCAATGTTCCGAAATGATTGAAGTCCCTTCTAGCACTACAATCTCACACAGCTTCAGTCAAGATAATGACGCAAGCAAGATGTAACCCAGAACAAGTGCTTCTTCCTATAATTACCATATCTCTATACAGAACAGGAATAATGGTCTTTGAAACCTGTCCTACCCCAAAGGACTTCTTCCAAGAATTGAGTCACCTGCTTACCTCTAGGTAAAGGGCTATATAGGACCACATTTGCTGATGTCAAGAGGTTACCATCTAATCCATAAACAAGAGATGTGAGCAGAGCTGATATAGGTGCCATACCCTTGGGATAAGCAGTCCTTATATATTTTTTCTCTTTATTTCATTTGTTTGTTGGTTGAACCTCAGCTGCCAAGGTTTTGGTTCATCATAATCCTTAGTTCTAGTTATGGCCTTATCAAACAGTCATCACAAGACATTTCTCTTTTTCTAAGCATTTATTTATATAACACAATTGATCTTCATCCAGTATTATTTCCCTCACATTGGACAATGGCCTAGCTCATCATTACTGTCTGATACTGTTTTTATGTCTTTGTAGGGGCAGAAATAAAACATCTGTATTTTTAAAGATAAAATACCTTATGAGTTGTGACTGATTATTTTATTCCAAGTACAGTATTATAGATTTTTTTATTTAGTCTCATTAATCTTGAAACTAAATCTAATTTATCTTATGCAAAAAATCTTAGTCTTAGAGATATGAACATAGGTACTCATTTGCTTTGAACCACAAAATAAAAACAACAGCCTCTGAATAACCACAGCAATACTGGAATGACATCATCAAGACAGCGACAAGGTAGCTGCTGACTTCAGTCTCTCTCACAAGAAACCAACAAGCCGTAGACAAGACGCCATTGTGAAAATACCAGAACCCAGGGGTGAGGTTCAAGTTCCCCCTGCACCACAGACACCAAGAGGGACTCAACTGAAGGAATAAACGAAGTAGCTAGACTCTGACCACATCTGACCCAGGATGTGAACACTGAACTGACCCACATTTGCCCCAGCCTGGCTTTCTGGGGTTGGATGCCAGATGGAACCTAGTTGACAGTCCTCCCAATTTCTGTCACCTGGGAAGGACAGCCCTGTCCTGCCAGCCTGATCAGCTGGTGGCTTCTGGAAGGAGATGAGGTTTCTTGTCATTCCTCGTCTTCTCACTCTCCTCTCCCTCCCATTAAAAATGAAAATAAAATTCTAGATAATAATAACGAGATAAGAAAAGACGTACTAGCCCAGTTAGGTATATCTCTGGGAAATACAAAATCAAGTCAATAAGAAACTGGACCAATCAGCTGGGTGGAGACCAAGTGAAAAGTCATACTGGTCTGGAGATAGGGAATCACTATTTTGGGGCAGAACAAAGTCAATCTGCGAAGAGAAAGGAATGGAACATAGAAAGATTAGTGACTGAGTCAGGGGTTCTAGCCTTCTAGTTCCCGTGACATCAGCTCATTCTTCAGTATATTCATAAAATTGAATCCAACTTTTACTGCATTAGTTTAAATGGGCCTCTTTTCCTTAATGCCCAAAGAACTTTGACTAGAATATGCAGCGAGGTTGAAATTAGAAAGTTTACCCTTTCAGCTGTCTTATTTTCTGAGAGTGTAAGCTAATTTACAATTGACTAAGAATGGCTTTTTCTTGGCACAACTTCATGGAACCCCACTAAAAAGAGTTTTCTCTCTGTGCATAGTTTATAGAATGTGTGAATACGTACATTTCCATAGTCATTGTCACTCCTCTCTCCTTTTAGTCTCAGCTAACTTCTCTCCACCGTGCTTGCACTTCCAGCTGGTTTCTCCTTACATACAGTGCTTTTCTTCTGTATATCATTGCTTCGACTTGATCGTTTCTAATTCCATATTCCAAGCACAGGCAACATATTACCCACCAAGTTTTGATACTCATGATATCCTTAAAATAGATGATATTTTTCTGACATATCTTAGCAAGGATATATAGACATATGTACATCATTTTTCCTGTTCACACCCTTGTTAATTTCCCCCGCAAATGATATGTGAAACCCTCTAATGGCAGTTATTCTATGTCAGACCTAGCAGTCTTCCCAGCAACCTTTTCCTCCTGAAATTTCAGTTAAACGCTTCCAAGTGTCCTCACTCAAACATTTTTCTTGTGTTTGCAAGCAGCGCTGTACTCTTTGCCCATGAGAATCATGTTGCAAATCGTGAGTTATCAATCTTTAGTTATTAGATTTCTAAATTCTTTCTTCCCTGAAATCATGATCTTAAAAAGGAAAAAGATTAAGAACAACCACTTCTGCTCCTGGATCCAATTTCTTTCCCTGGACTTCATAATAATAAATGAGATTTTTAAAAATATTTTGATATATTACCATGAACTCAGCAAAAGTATGTATTGTTATTATGTAGAGTTGGTAAGTTGTAACAGATCCTATATTATATCATTATGCAGGAAAACAGTATACTTTTTTATTAGACATATTAGTGCCTATATAGTCAACAGGGAGTCTCTATTAGTATGCTTCATCCCAGATAGATGATAGATAGGTAGATAGATAGATAGATAGATAGATAGATAGATAGATAGATAGATAGATAGAAAAGGGAGATTTATTATATGAATTGACTCACACAACTGTGGAGGTCAAGAAGTTCCAGGATCTACCTCTTCAACCCAGAGAAGCAGGGAAGTCAGTGATGTACTTCAGTCCAACTCTGAAGGCCTTAGAGCCAGGAGTGCAGATGTCTGAGGGTAAGAGAAGATGGATGTTTCAGCTCAAGGGGAGGCCGTAAATGCCGCCTTCCTCTACCTTTCTGACTATTCAAGCCCTCAGAGGATTGGAGGATGCCTGGCTTCACTGGTGAAGGTGCTCATCTTTACTCAGTCTGCCGACTCACATGTCAATCTCTTCCGGAGACACCCTCACAGACACATCGAAAAATAATATGTGGTCAGCTACCTGGGCATCACTTAGCTCAAAGCTGACACATAAAAATAACCATCACAAGTATCAACACTTTTCCTTGAACTGTTATTGCCTGGATATTCCCCTCACCATTCTGTTAAAAATATTAAATTCTGTTTTCTCATTTAATACAGAGTTAATATCTTGGTACTTAATTTTATAATTCTTCCACAATCCCACTTGCCTTACTCTATTTTTTGCCGTGCCATTTTTCATCTCTTAATGTTCTATATTATTCAATTTATTATTACTAATACTATTATTATTTTCTGCCCCTCCTGCTGAAATTTAATTTCCACAGACTGTAATTTTTATCTGTTTTATCCCATTGATATATTTCAAATATCTAAAATACCCCTAGTACATGGTAGGGGTCCAATATGCATTTAAATTAATGAATAAATAAAATCTTATTTAATGTCATAGCACATAGTTTCCTGTCTTTCCCTTTCTTCTCTATACTCCATTACCCTCTTTGACAAACTCCGGTGCTGATTTTTTTTTTGCAATTTTCATCTGAGTCGATTCTTTAGATGACAAAAGTGATGCACACTTATCTAAATACACAGACAGCTTTATGACTCTCCACACCGTTTCATTTTTCCTTTTTACAGATTTTGTATGGATTATTTTTTCCTTCTCTCAAATAAGCTGGAGTACACAGGAAGAAGCATAGCTCAAACTTTTCCAGAAAGCTTTTTGATATGGCAGGGTGAACTTGCATATATAAAACATTATTGATGACCATATCAATGAGGCAGACACAAAACATACATATTATGCTGATTTCAAGAACCGTTTTTTACCAAAAACTGCACCGCAGTATTTGTGTTTCCTCTCACAACCAAAACATTTGTTATGTGGTATTAAGTTGGTTCCAACCCCTGACAACTTCAGGAATGAGTGACGTCTGCAATGTCCTGTCCTCTATAGCCCTGCTCAGCTCCTGTAGCCTCATGCCTGTGGCTTCTTTGATGGACTCAAGCCATCTCGTATTTGGTCTTCCTCTTTACCTACTTCCTTCTGTTTTCCCTGCACTATTATCTTTTCTAAAGAATCCACTTCTCATGATGTGCCCAACATAGGGCAGCTTCAGCTTTGTTGTTTCTGCCTCCAGTGATGTTTCAGGCTTAATTTGCTCTAGGACCTACTTGCTCATCTTTCTGGTGGCCCCGGGTATCTGCAGAGGTCTTCTCCAACATTGTATTTCAAAGTAATCATTTTTTTCCTATCAGCCTTCTTCACTGTCTGACCTTCTTATTCAGACATGGTAATTGGGACTATAAGGATGTGGATGATCTTAGCCTTGGTCTCTAATGCCACATGTTTGCTCTTGGTGGTCTTTCTGATTCTCCCATTGTGGCCTTTCCAAGTCTAAGCCTTCTTCTTATTCCTTGGATGCAGCCACTATTTGAATTGATGACTGAACCAAGATAAGCAAAATCCTTTACAATTTTAATGCCACCTCCAAATGCCCACTGGAAAATGCTTTTTCTGCATACTGTTCAACAGGAGCCAATAGGATTGTTTTATTTCAACTTTCATGGCTGCTGTAGTGAAATAAATGGTCCCCTCAAGGACTGAGCAAATAAATTATCTCTAGGTTCTTAACTCACTATCAGAGAGGGACTTGCCACTTAAAAAAAAAAATAGTATGATACTTGTGTACTCTTAAAGACTCAGCAGCCAAAATAGAATTCTAGACTCCATTGCTCCTGACTCTGACTCTTTTGATTAACCCCTAAACCATGTTTCATGGGTTGATGGAAGTTGGAATTAAATTTTATCTATAGGGAAATAATATTTTTATAGCTGCGCACAATTCTCCCCGTAAAACTGTCAATTTTTTAAGTTCTATTGGCAACAGAAACATAAGTTACATTGCCTCATACTAATCCTAAGTGCTGCACAATAAAAACAAATACCATGCCCTTTTCTTTAAAGAGACCATGATTTCTTGATTCACATTGGCATAGCGCTAGCTGCTAATCTTTTTATTGGTTAGATTTACGTTCTTCCCCTTGTCTCCTTGCCTTCGTGCCTCCTATGAAAACATAAGAACATCTATTCTCATGACCCTTAGAGCAATGATGACATTGTCAATGTGACCCCAAAGAGCATCCAGCACAAGCATTTGTTTCCTATCTCTTCTCATATGCATTTCTTTGTCATCCCCTCCCACCCCCGCACACACACCACCCCTCCAAAGAGTAAACGCACTAAGTCTAGGGGTGCATACCACCAAACAGTAAGTATTTTTCTTTTGGGAACAGTCTCAGTTTTCAAGGACATTCATAATATTAGCCTCAGTGAGCATATTCTTCTTGTTAATGCTATTCATGGGGTCATTCCACGCCAATATGAAACTGGGGATATGGCTATTAATTACCTAGGCAAATTACCTTCTAGAGTATCAAATAAAGAGTATAAATAGCCCTGGCTGGTGTAGCTCAGTGGATTGAGCGCGGGCTGGGAACCAAAAGGTCCCGGTTCAATTCCCAGTCAGGGCACATGCCTGGGTTGCGGGCCAGGTCCCCAGTGAGGGCCATGTGAGAGGCAACCATACATTGCTGTTTCTCTCCCTCTCTGTCTCCCTCCCTTCCCCTCTTTCTAAAAAATAAAAATAAAAAAATAAAATCTTTAAAAAAAAAAAGAGTATAAATAAACTCTAGAGTCAGACTCCCTAGGTTCAAGTCAAGGCTTTGACATTAGTAGCTCTGTGACATTAGGCACATGACTTCATTGCAGGGTTCCTTCATCTGTGTAAACTAACTCATAGGAATGATTGTGATAATTAGATATATTATTCTCTGTAAAGGTCTTAGTACTCCCTGGCATCATGTGTCAGACCCCATGGAGAGCCCCCACTGATATTGTGTTTTAGGATAAGCTGATAAAGGTGATGGAGGCATACAGGGCCCCTCCAGGTTTTCCTCTCTCTGTGCCTCATAAAACTGTACCTTCTGCTGCCCTTGTTTCTTCCCTAGGGGACAAAAAGTGCTAAATGACCCAGCAAAGGCCAGGAAGAGACCAATTTTTTTTGGAGTGTTATCTTATAGAAACTTAAAAGTTTACATTTTCAATACAGCTAAAGCTTTAAAAAGACCATGTATAGGATTTCTAAAAAAGTAAACATGTTTTCTGTATTGAAGAAAAAAGAGAGAAGTATTGTTTATTATTTTGACAAATGGTGCTATTACAATTGGACATACATGCCAAAATAAATAATAAATAAATAATCTAGACAACAGACCTTATACCTCGCATAAAAGTAATTTTAAAAAATCATAGACTTGAAGATAAAATGCACAACTGCAAAAATCCTGGAAGATATTATAGGGAAAAAAATCTAGATGACTTGGATATGGCAACACATTTTTTAGATACAATACTGAAGTTATGACTGATAAAAGATACAACCAGTAAATTGAGTTTTATTAAAATTACAGTCTTCCATTCTGTAAAAGACAATGTCAAGAGACTGAGAAGACAAGACACAGACTGGGAGGAAATATTTGCAGAAGAAATGTCTGATAAAGGCCTCCTAACCAAAATATACAAAGAACTCTTAAAGTCAGTAATAAAAAAATGAACAACCCAATTTAAAAGTGGGCCAAAGTCATCAACAGATATTTCATTAAAGAAGATATACAGATGAAAGTAAGCATATGAAAAGATATTTCATATCAGATGTCATCAGGAAAATGCCAATTAAAACAACAATGAAATACTTACCACTGCAAACTTATTTAGGATGGCCAAATCCAGAATGCTTACACGAACAAGAACAGAAACTCTTTCAGTTAGGAGTTTCGCTGATGGGAATGCAGAACGGTACAGCCACTTTCGAAGACACCAACATGGAACATACGTTTACTACACAATCCAGCAATCATACTCCATGGTATTTACTCAAAGGACTTGAAGGTTTATGTGCACAGAAAACCCTGCCCACAGATGGTTATAGCACCTGTACTCATAATTGCCAAAACATGGAAGCAACCAAGATGCCCTTCAGGAGGTGAGTGATAAACTGTGGCACATCCAGCAATGAAATATTGTTCAGCACTAAAAAGAAATGAGCTATCAGGCCATAAAAAGACATGGAGGAAACGTAAATGTATATGACTAAGTCAGGGGTGTCAAACTCATTTTCACCAGGGGCCACATCAGCCTCACGGTTGCCCTCAAAGGGCTGAATGTAATTTTAGGACTGTATAAATGGAACTACTTCTTAACTAGGGGCAAGGAGCTCAGCGCTACCAGGTAGAAACAAGGTTCCAGGCCGGATAATACAAGGTGGAGGGCTGGATTCGGCCCACTGGCCTCGTGTTTGCCACCTGTGCACCAAGTGAAAGAAAGAGTCTGAAAAGGCTACATACTATGTGGTTCCAACTATATGATGTTCTGGAAAATGCAAAATTATGGAGGCAATATTATTGGTTGCCAGGGTTTAGAGGAGGGGGAAGAGAGGGATGCATTAGAAGAGCACAGAGGATTTTTAGGGCAGTGACGCTATGATATTACAATAGTAGACACATGACATTAAATATTCCTCAAAACCCACGGAATGTACAACACCAAAGGTGAACCCTGATGTAAACTATGAGCTTTGATGATGATGGTGTGTCAGTGCAGAGTGTTGATGGTGGGAAAGGCCTAGGAGTACATGGGAACCCTTTGCACTTTTCATCCAATTTTGTTGTGAACAAAAAATTCTCTGAAAAAATAATTTACCTGAGATACATTTAAAGCATAAGTATACAGAAAAGTGGAAAGTAAAAAAAAAAAGAAAGAAAGAAAATACTGGACAGGCAAATAAACTACAGCTGGATACTTTAACGTAAACGAAATCTCCAAAAATAGACAACATAAGAACACTACCACACGGTTCTATTTTATTAAGGAAAAATATATAATACTAAAAAATTAGATTTATGAATGATTACATATGTGGTATAGCCATAAAGAAAAGCATGAGAATGATAGCACAATAATCAAGATTATAGTCACCTTAAGAACCCTGAAACATCAATCCAAAAGAACCTATGCATCCCAATGTTCAGAGCAGCACAATTTACAATAGCCAAGTGCTGGAAGCAACCTAAGTGCCCTTCAGTAAATGAATGGATCAAAAACCTGTGGTACACTTACACAGTGGACTACTATGCTGCAGAAAGAAAGAAGGAGCTCCTACCCTTTGCGACAGCATGGATGGAACTGGAGAGCATTATGCTAAGTGAAGTAAGCCAGGTGGTGAGGGACAAATACCATATGACTTCACCTTTAAGTGGAACCTAATCAACAAAACAAATAAGCAAGCAAAATATAACCAGAAACATTGAAATTAAGAACAATCTGACAGTAACCAGAGGGGAGGTGGAAGGAGATAAAGGGGGGCAAGAGGGGAGGATTTTCAGGAACAACTATAAAGGACACATGGACAAAACCAAGGGGGAGTGGAAGCAGGGGAGGGAGGTGGGGATGGCTGGCGTCGGGGGGAATGGTGGGGGATAAATGCAGACAACTGTACTTGAACAACAATAAAATTATTTTTAAAAAAGATTATAGTCACCCCTGGAGAATGGGATAGGGAAGTAATTGAGAGAACACAGTAAGTTTCTGATATACAAATAATATTTTACTTCTTAAGCTGCATGGGGATCACTTAGTGTTTATTTATACTCTTTAAAATTTGTATGTACATTATGAAATTGCAAGGGAAAAGCGTGATGGAACTGAGCGGGCCATGTAAGTAGTCCTGTGGTGCGTGGGGTAGGCTTCAGATGATGTTTGTTACAGAGGATTCCCCCGTCACCCAGATTCCACTGTTGTCAGGACTCTACCATCCTCCATGTGCCAGTTTCAGCTTGAGCTTTGTTTTCCTCATTGTAGTAAAAGCGGCTGTTTGGTTCTGGTTCATATTTATAAGAATACAAGACCACCAGAAAGGGAGGGCTTCTCTGCTCTGAACTATCAAACAGATATGCTTTGTTTCACACACCTCAGACCTACGTATGTCCCTGCCTGGACCAATCCCTGTGGTGAGGGATTTAGGTCTAGTCCTGTCACTCTCCATCCAGGATGCGGGGTGCAGGGCAAGGAACCAACCAACCAGGGTGAGCAACTCTGACCAGTTTACCTGAGACTTGACCTGTTTTAGCGCGAATAGTTCTGTTCCAGGAAAGCACTCAGTCCCAGGCAAAAAAAAGATGGTTGGCCGCAACACAACCAGTAGCAAGCATCAAAATCAGCTGCCCCAAACCCATGCTCATGTCTTGCTACCATGAACTAGATTTACATAAATAATGTATCAATTTCTGCTTTCTCACAATAGGCAGCTTTCTCACATAGGAACTACTGACTGACTCTTTTTCAGTTATAGAGTTCCAGACTCAATAAAAAAATTTCTTAAAATTTTATCTTTCTCTTAAATGACCAATTAATATTGTTCATGTTTTCTAATGTTATTTGAGAGAGTTTTCTGGTCGGTCAGTGGCATTCCTGAACTGTCTTCAGAATCAGGGCTCTTCAATAGGCATGGCCCAAACCACGGAGTCCTATAGAGGGCGCTGTGCTCATCTCACAGCTTAAGAGACTTTTTCTCAGCTGTCGCCACATCTTCAGTGAGGTGGGAGCCAGAAGGGTCTGTCTTCTGAGAAAGATCTGTTATTTCCTGAGATACGGAAGGTTCTCAATGACCAGTTTACTTATAACAAAGTAGTTTATTACTTTTTTCTTACTAAAGGATAGCCAATAATATCCTGGTTAATTTTTTAATTCCTCTCAATTTAACCTTCTTATTATTTGCAAATAGTCTACTAGTACCCCAGGTGAAATTATAAAACAGTAAGTTTAGCAATAAGTTTAATTTCTTATTTTCTGTTTGGTTTTCACTGTGTCTAAATGTATAAAACTGAGACTTGAGAATCTGTCCAACTAGTATAAAAACAACTAATAACTCAATAAAAACAGTAAGATATTTGGTTATTATGTAAAACGGGAATAATTTGATATGTTTTACATCTTTCACTTGGTTAATTTCAAGGAAGGTCTGTAAAATCTCTAAGAATCTCTGTTAAAAATAGAGATTTTAGGGTTTTGCCCTAGACCTTTAAATTCAATAACTTAGGGTGATAGGGACCATGCTAGCTGCTTTAAACAAAGGAGCTTCTCATTGATGTCACCTCTGGTGTATTTGCAAATGCAGATTCCAGCATGCATTCCCCAGGGACTCAGATCGGAAAGTCTGTGGAGAACCGTGAACCCTGTAGTTCTGAGTATGAAACCAGACTGCTGAAATTCCACCATAACTGATGTTTGAATCAAAAGTGTTCATTAATGGAGTGACTGGGCAACATAAGGGGGCTGCCTCCCCATGAGGGTTCAATATAAATGTCAATATGTGGAAAGCCCCCATAGCTCCCCCCAAAAAAGTTGCCATTTGGAAGGTTTTCTTGGCATATAATTACAAAATTATTATCGGTGGGTGCTAATGGAATGAGCCTCAAAGCAGCTTCTTTTGCACGGCAATTTTGTCAGTTGATCAGCTATTTCTCCTCCAAGCCCAAAGCAGTTGGAAGCAAATCCCATTATAGCACAGAATTTGTTTTCCCCGCGGTGTGTATTGACCAAGGACATTTTCTGGTCAAGAATTCATTCAGTAGCTTTGCTGTATCCACACAGGAAATGGCTGTGACCTTTCCAGCCCATAAGGTTATGCATTTTGACAGGCGGCACAGAGCCAGTCCCTCCAACCCCGAGGCACAGACGACCGCACACTGTTCTCCTGAGACATGCTGTTATTCACATTGTTTAATCACATTCAGCAGGCCCGGCGCTGGACGTCATTCAGAGCATCAGAAAGGCAGAAAAGCTGTGCTGCTGATTCTGTGGCAATCCTCAGCAAGGAGCAGCATTCAAAGCCGGCTGGTTATTTAATGGATGTTCATTCACCTCCAGAAATGTCGTCCCCTTCTGTCTCTGTCATCTCCCAACACATGCAACTCCAGCCCCCACACATTAGTTTCTATTTGTCAGAAATTACAGGACCGGTTAAAAATAAAAAATAGTCGATGCTTTCTTTGCTCCTCATTATATACAGGAAAATGAATCACAGCCCCTGACTTAAAGCTGACAACCTAGTTGAATACCAGCAGTAATAAATGTTTCATAACAGACTCCATTTACCGATGTTACCTTGATTTGGACCCATGTCAGAGATAAAACATATCTCTTTCCCTCCTCTTTTTCTCTCTCTAACACACATACAAACACACACATGCACACAGTGTCTACTTGCAATCACATCATAAAATTGGGTAGTTTTAGCTAGAGTTCTAAAGATTCACATCACACATTGTGCAAACTCCCACTGTCCTGTATTCTAATTAATTCTTCTGCTGTCTTTTCTTTCTCCCCCTTTCCACCTCCTTATTTTTCAAAAACAATATGAATTCTTATTTTCTCATTCAATTCATGTCATAGCAATTCAGCTAGACATGCATGCCATCCAATTTTAACCTCTACTCCAAGTTACTTATCAAAACATTTTTACGAAAGGAATACATTTTTCTTCCCCAGTAGAAACGTACTGAATACAGTCTGTTTCACCTTCAATTTCTGAAACAACATTTAAGAACACAAGAGAGTATTAATCAAGTGCTAAATCATGTGTTGCATTTAAAAAAAGGTTACACAATTGTTAACAGGTTACAAAGGTCAGTGATGGTAGAGCATTAAAGGACCTGTTGAGGTGCCCTTCTAATGTGTTCCCAGAGCATTTTGTACGGAAGGAATCAATGCTCATGTATTGGTTAAACTCTGAGCTCAGTGCGGACAGATACTATGCCTCTATCACTATTTTAAATCACCAATGCTGAGGAGAGCATTTTAGGCAGAATGGAGAGTCAACCAATTTTTTAAAAGATACCTTGATCTTTGAAAATACACAAAATTTTGGGTGGTTGAACATAAAAAGATGAGTCTTTCCCAGTGGAAAATTGGACAAAGTGAGTCAATTCCCAGAGATTTTAAAGACTAAAGAAATAGTCTGAATGCAGAGTGAAGAAGCTGACAAATACCAAGAACTAAGTCTGTATAATTTAGAAAGTGGTCGGACACAGGGGCCCTGGATGCCTGGTGGAGGTTAGAGTCAGTGCTCTAGAAAATAGAGCAAATGGCGGTGTCTGAAGGTAGCAATGACATAAAGGGACATTTTAGATAGCTTCCAAGAACCTTAAACAGTGTAGTTTAAGAGTAACTTATGACCCTTGCTTATTCATAGTGTCATAAAGTTTTGGGGTTACTCATCTTAAAACAGAGTTGTTCTCTCATTTACTTTTTCTTTCACTTTATCCTTCTTTCTATGTCTCTCACACCATTTCTAGTCTCCCAAACAGGGTATTATGTATAGCTTTAGGTTTATTCTATTAAGTGGAAAATATTTGAAACAGTTAATAAGGTTGATCCATTTGCCAGCAAAGGGAAAATTAAGCCTTAAATTTTTAACTGCATAAATCTCTGATAGCTATTATCCTTCCTGTTGTGATCATCCTGTAAAGATAGGATAGATTCCCAACAAAATTTGGATTGGATGTTAGCGCTGATGACCACACACACATACCAATAGGAAACAGAAACTTCTGTCACTTACATAATGCGGCTTTCTGGGGAGAGCAGAGCGTATCTTCCCAGACAGTCTGCAAATGGCTTGAAAGAGAAGCTAGGAAAGTATGTATCAGGCACAGGGAAATAAGGATAACTTTACTTATTTAGGTAAATCATGACTCGTTACTTGGGACTGAAAGTATTGCTACAAACAGAATTTATGAGAAAATATAGAAATGGCTAATAGGCAGGCAACTAAAGTTATTTTTTATAATATCTATGTCTATTATGTTGTTATTTATTTATTTTTAAAGATTTTATTTATTTATTTTTAGGGAGGGTGAAAGAGAGGGTGAGAAATGTTGACATGTGAGAGATACATCGACTGATTGTACACTCCAACCAGACATCTGGCCCACAACCCAGGCATGTGCCCTGACCAGGAATCAAACCAGCAACCCTTTGGTTCACAGGCAGGCACTCACTCCTCTGAGTCACACCAGGCAGAGCTATTCTATTGTTATTCAAAAGTAACATAATACAATCTTAATTCATACAAAATACTTATTTTGCATTTGGAAGAATTATCTTTATATCATGCAATTTTTTCTAGTCTGTAATTTTTATAAGAGTGTGATTTTCATACTTATATGTTTGGGTATTTTCCCTAAGTGGGCTTTACCTAAAGTTGAAGAAAAATCTAATTTACAGCCCCTTTAAATTTAATTCCTAGTCACCTTTGGACCTATCCATGGTGCTGGCTAGATCAAGCAGTTATAACAAAATACTGTCTGTTCTCAGCTTGTACACTGAACCTTAGGGGTGATCTCAGGGACACAGACGTGTCAACACAAATCCAGAAAAACTCAGCATCAAAATCAAAACCATTTTTGCATGTGTATAATCCATTACAATTTCTTACAGAATGTCTTATATCTCATTTTACTCACAGAACATTTCTTTGAGGTCAAGTAGGACATGAGTTCCATTGCATGGGTGAGGTAACTGAAACAGAGGCCTCTGATCTCTTTTCCAAAAATACACAACAAATTGGTGCCAGCGGAAGACTGTATTCGCTCTGGTTCAGGTTGAAAGAATTTGGTAGCACTCCAAGCTTGCAGCCATCTTTTCTCAGCCTGGAAGCTGGCATTCCATGAGTTGAGAAAATAAGTATTCTTCAAAGTTGAGGAGCCATCTGCATGACACAGAAGTATGTATCCATTAAAAAGGAGTTTTATCAAAATACTAAAATAGCAAGAGGTAAAGCCCATAAAGAGGCAAGGTTTAAAAATATTAAAAATATAGTCATATGTACTATACTAATTCAACTCTGTGGATACATATAATATAGGTAGATTATCAAAGACTAGAAATACAATTACCAAAATGTTAATAGTGATTATCCTAGGCAGGATTTGAGGAAATCTTAATTTTTATCTTTCTTTTTTTGTGTTTTTTTTCTAATTTTTTCTATGTTGAAAATATATTAGCTTATGTAAATGACCTTTATGAAATAAAAGGAGATGGTTCTGTGAGGCAAAAACTAATCCAATCTCCTTAATAGTCATATTTTCCAAATGAGTATCTTGCTATGTGTCATTTTTTTATTGTAGCATCAAAGATGGATCCTCACCATTCAGAAAACCACTACAACTAAGAAAGTATGCCTTTGCCTTGAGTATGCCTTTATTAGGTATAAGCTTATCCTTGGGTCTCTGTCCCCTCTGGCTTCACTAGAACTGGGCAGGGATTTTAGGCTAGTAAGAAAAATATGTCCATTGGTCAAGGCAGTTCTTTCTGTTTCCATCTCAAGAAAAACCATTGGAGATAATGTATTTGCAAACCATTTCTCAGGATATAGTAATTTCCTTTGTCTCAAAATTGCTCTTATTAAAAATGAAATCAAAGTATGCCATAAGAAAAGAGACACACCAAAGTGCCACCTGAAAGACAAAAATAAAAATGTAATTAAAAAATTTAGAAGTCCCGCTCTTTAGTTGTTAGTAAGGAAATCTGTCACTAATATTTTCTCGGAACAGTCTTTATTTAAGATCAGTTTTAACAGTCACATGCTTATCTAGTTTCTGTTGTAAAATAATCTACCCACAAAATATTATTCTCACTTTAAGATTTTTCAGTAAACATATGTGGTTTCTTTAGCAAGGGCAGAGAGTAATATAAAGCGATAGAGAACTTAATACATATGCAAACAGAGCAGGTGGCTATTATGGAGAGAAACGTGAAGATTCATTCCTATAATGGCTTCAGCTGAGCTAGCACTTTTCTACACTGTGCAAGGTCTTTACATATGTGATTCTTATGAATCACTCCAATTTGGAATGAGTGGGTACCAGCTGTTCTCTTCATTACACGTGCAGGAAAAGCTCACAGAGAAGCACCAAAGGACTGCCCTCCACTTTCAATGCCAAGTAAATGTCAATAGATATGTCAAAATAAATCCAACTCTTTTTGGCGAGAGATACTTAGATTTCAATGTTATAGTCTATAAACAACAGCCTTATAAGGATGCATTTTCTAACATGCATATATTTTATATTTAAATGACATACATTATTGTACCTCTGCAAGCCTACCAAAATAACATAATGAGTGATATGAGTCCCATGGCAGAAGATGGCAGCGCTCAAACAAACATCTAAAGTGGGAACCTCACCGGATGTCACAACAGCCCACACCAGAACTGTTTAAGGGTGCGAGACTAGCAAATAGATTTCTGCACCAAGTAGACAGGTACCCTGTTTTTTCTCTTGTATTACATGCCACTAACAGTATTTTAGGATGTGTGGCTAACTTTGTTTCATTTAGGACAAAAAATTAAAGTTTCTGAAGAGCTTAAGGAAAATGAGCCTTATATAAGGGATAAATAACTATACTATATATTTTGAATCCTTAAGGCAAATAAAAAATACTTAATGTTTAAATTGTCAACCGAAAGAACAAATTATGCATTTTAAATCATCGTGGGAAAACTATCTTTTACTGAAATTTTAACAATTAATTGGCATCAGAACTTGTCTTTAGCTCTCAAGTATGCAGTTTTCCTAACGTCAGTGACCTCCATTGCCGAAGCACGAAGGCTGCTTTCTATCCAAGCACCTTCTCCCTCTCGCAGACTCCAGTAGATTGCAGAACTCCACTGACAAACAGTATGATCATCTGCCTTTGAAGAAACCCTGCATTTAAAATAGTTTGCAGTTCTCTTAAGATAAAATATTCTATTCATTAGTAGAAAATATCAGGCGCCTTCTCCAGTTTTCTGGACAATCATATCCACTCTCTGGTACTAGATTTCTGGCTTCCATTGTTGCCACACTGGGCATAATTTTCCATTTGAATGAAATCTGCAATCTCAGACTAAGCAACATCAATTACCATCTATGCATGCTTCCCACACTTGGTCTCATGAAAAAAAATATTGTAACAAATGCTATATAATCCTTATTTAGTTTTTGTGTAGAGACGAAAGCTTAGATTTTGTGTTGATTAATAGTTATGGCAATTCAAAAACCTTCTATTTTCTATTGACATACAAAGCATTTTGAAAGCTATTCTGTCCTGAAATGCAACACGTGAATGGCAATGAATTCCACTTCCTTACCCTTTCCAACAGAACCACCCCTGAAATCCAGGAGTAGGAATTGCCCTGAAGTGCCTGCTTTATTTTGTGGTATCCAACATCATAACAGGCAATGCTCGCTGTGCTCATCCATTTCTGTGGTGCCGGAAGTTTAAGTTAGCAGTGAAAATTAACTTTCTGGCAAGTGAAACAAGTCATCTTTTTAAAATTTGTATTACGGAAGTTATATTTGGCATAATTTTGTTTCTGTATTGAACCTAAGGAAGCTTAAGTGACAAAATTTTTGGTTCTTAGCCATGAGGAATTTTATTGTTTATCTCCTAAGACTCAACTATATTAGTGCTTCTATTAGGAACTGTCAGCTAAAACACTAAATTAAATGAAGGTAAGGCTTTTTTTTTCCTTTTTGCAAGGCTACTTAAAGGAATCACCGCAAATGAAAAAGAGCAAAGTAAAGAAGAAAAAGATAATAGTGTCCTGTTTGACGGATGTGCGGCGGACCCCATGCTACGTTCCAAAGTATCGCCGCCCTCCTGGGGAGGTTTTCCGCCCTCTTCACTAAATGAGTGCACACAGAATGCCAAGGCTGCTGTCACTCCCATTCTGGGAAGGCCATCGAATACCATTTAAATACATATATTATATACTTTTAAGATATACATATCTGCAACAGTCACAGGTCTCAATCACGTTGGCAACTCTTAGAGCTTTCTACCCAGTTAGGACTTGCCAGCCTGGTTCTTGATTGGCCATGAAGACAGCTGGCAGAGACAAAGTGTAAAAGATGAGGGAGGGTCAGAGGGAAGGGAGAATTGCAGGAAATACAATGAATTTCAATTCATTTCAACTTACTACATTAAGGAAAAAGAGAAGCATGTAAGATCTTGGAAGCATTTCTTTTTCCAAAACATAAGCCTAAGGATTAATAAATGCTGCAACCAACATTTTTGTTTTGATTCGAGCTATAGTTTTAGATCCATATGGTCCATTAATTGCTCAGCTGTGCTCAATTAGATGACCTCTGAAATTATAAAGTTAAAGATCATACCAGAATTTTTATCCTCCTCCAGTAAAACAGTGTTTTACTAAATGCATGGCCAAAGCATGCAGAGTAAACAAATACAACTTTATGGAGGAACAAAAACCCTCCTTCAGTGTCTCTCCATAGCCCTCCAGCTACACATTATGTATTCAGAACCAGAAACAAATTCACACCTCTGAATTCGAATCATAAGCAGATTGTGATAAGCAATGTGTCGCATTACTGCTTCTGGAAGAACTTTAACTTCTTAGAGCAAAATACAGCACTTCTGTCGGTTTCAAATAACTCATATCTGCATGCAGATTTCAAAGGGTTCCAAAGGAGGGTCTGACAAGTTCGCATTGCTAATGCCCATCGTTGGACAGTTGTCCTAGCTCGATTTTTCATTTATAGTGCAGAGGGGTTAGCAGGCCAGGTTTTCTCTCAGTTTATTCACTGAGTTTGGGCCATCTGGGGGAGAGGTGTTAGATGCACTAAGTGAAGCTCAAGAAATGTTTCAAGTAGTAGATGTTTGCCATTATTTCTCTACAGAGGCTTTGTGACTCCAAGTCATCTCTCTCTCCATCAGGCACCATAGTCTTGCCTTTCAGGGTCTCAAACACCCTCAAAGTTTCCATCTTTGGTATAAAGAGAGTCTTGTAAAGTAAATAAAATGTATACAAAAGTCTCATGTGGGAACGCATCCTCTCCTCACAGATCATTTACCCATTCCAATCCTCCAGCCCTGCTTCCAGCAGTGGCTTCACAGTTTAAATCGCCACACCACACTCTTTGGACAATTATTTTTAAATTGACCCAAATTTTACAATTTGGTGAACTAAACAATTAAAACAACACCATTAGAATAGACTTCTTTGTTAATAAGCACAAATCCCTATCCTAAAAGCTGTTAATTTTAGCCAAAAGAGGATTTTGTGGGCCAAGTATACCAGCTAGTTTATCCATCCCCCTTGTTAGAACCAACATTGTTTGAATAACATTGCAAAACTCTTTTTGCAATTTTGACTTTGTTTTCATTTTCACTGAGCTATCTAGGGTTGGAGATGGAGTAAGAATTGTAACTTTCCAGGGGGGAAGGTGTTTAATAAGTGTGACATGAAAGCTTCATTTTCCCCTGAGGACATAAAACCACAGCAGACCCATTCTACAGAAGAAAACTATCCCTGGGACAAATAGGACAGTCATTGACAGAAAAATGAATTCAAAGAAAGAAGAAATAGATGACAATATATAACTCCCTTTTCTCTTTCAGGAACGTTTGCTGGAAATAAGGAATGAAACTTAAACTAAAATAGTTTGCTTAATACAAGAGCTATTTTTTTTTACTTTATTTTTATTGTTTGCAGGGTTGGTATTGGAACCTAAGATAATCTGAGTGCAAAATTCACGCTCCTTCTGATATGCCATATTGCCTCACACCTAAAATTAAGCATCTTCCAAACAAGGCTCTCATTTGTTCACTCAACAAACATCCATCGAGTACAGTGCAGGCACTGGGTAGGAGTTGGTAGAGGGAGTATAAATAATGAAACCTTTCTCTCCCTCTCTCAGTCGATGTGACAATGAGCCACTGCAGTGACGGTGCCTCCGTTGGTATAGATAGTAAGCTAGTAAATTTGAGAAGCACTGCTTAGTATATTTAGACCAATTATTCTGAATAGACTTGAAAAAGAAAAAAAATCAAAATGATCTTGAGAAGAGCTGCAGTGCAACTTTAATGAGGACAATGCCTAAGGCTGTCACTGAAAACACACATACCCTATGCAGATCGGAGCGTACACCTCTGGAAAATCCTTGTAGAAACCACAATCGCAGACCATTTAAAAATGTAGGTTTTAGGCGGAGATGACACTTCTGGGACTGCAGTCTATTACCGTCTCTCCAAGTATTTCCTGCCTTACTATGAAATTCTATGTGGATATTAAGTTAGGTGTGTGTTAATTACCCCACTTAAACACTTTTCGTTCTTTTCTAAATTATTAGACTGAAACATAAAACTCAAACTATAGACATTAAAAATCAGGTTTTCCTCTACTAAGTCTATAGTGCCAATGTGAAAAGAAGTAATTATTTAGAAAAAGAAATTGGCAGACTCAAAAGAAGAAAATGCTCTTTTTAAAAAAAAGCTAGTTCCAATAACATCAGTTGTTTCATAACATTAAAACTGGATAAAATTGCAAAGATTAGGTTCCATCTTCAGAAATAAATCAATCACTCAGTCAAATATTCACTGTGGAGAATTCAGAAGACTGATGTGGCCCCGTCATTACCACATAGGCAGGCTGGTCGGCGTACTTGAAGGACATGCTGAACTGTGGGCACCTAAGTGCAGCTGTTTTCTGAGAAGAGAGAGGCATCCTTTGACAGTCTAAGGCTATGAAGTCTTCACAGGTCGGGCTAATCACAACCCACATCTCTGAGAAAATGGGAAAACAAAAGGAGGAGGGTGTCCTGGGGGAGAGTAGGTAGCGGATGAATGTGAATTAAATGACAAAAGATGCAGAAACAGGCAGGGATGGTTTTGACATTGTGAAACATAGGAGAACACTGG
Organism: Micronycteris hirsuta; assembly: GCA_004026765.1. Lineage (NCBI taxonomy): Eukaryota > Metazoa > Chordata > Mammalia > Chiroptera > Phyllostomidae > Micronycteris > Micronycteris hirsuta. The sequence continues at coordinate 34,491 of PVJI01005015.1, forward strand.
TCTGCCTGGCAGGGATGGCGAAGAAGAAGCCAATGAGATAAGCACACAGTGGTTTTCTGAAGACTGAGCGCTACTTCCTCCCCAAAACTCTGTCACATCCAAAAGAGTGGCTAGCTGCGTCATTCACTGTGACTGGGACTCATACAAACACACAAACATGTTCTGTTAGTCTACCTACGTACCACAGTGTATATGTGCGTGCTTGCATGTGTACATGTGCATGTGTCCTTGTATGTGTGCCTGTGCATATGTGCGCATGCACGTGTGTGTGTTAAGGGGGTAGTGTATTACGGTGGTGGGGAAGGAATTGAATAAATAATGGCAGTGTGCATTTATAAGAATGGAGTACAGACCATTTTGCCAGTTTTACCACTCTACATAAATGTTTCTAATTATGTACTTGGAGTTCTGTTTGGCAAAAAGAACATTTCAATGATAATTTTTCTGTCCTGATTCTAGGGCAGAAAATCCGTTTTACAGTAGAGAATTAACTTTCATGATTGATCATAGACAAAAGTGCTTATGTCACTGGAGAATAGGCTGACTTTGCAAATTTGGCCAAATGTCAGCTATTGCATAAATTCTGTATATCGTGAGTTCATGGATTTTATTACACTTGCATAATAGAGACATAAATTTGGGAGTCTTCAGGGTACATATAGTATTAATGCCATGGAACTTCTTAAAATCACCAAGGAACAAATGTATCTAGAGAACATAGAAAGTATGAGGACTCAGCCAAGGGCATATCAATGTCTAAGAGCAAGATGATTAAAAAAATTGGGACTGAAAAGGAAGTACCAGTGAGGTAAGAGAAGAACTGAAAGGATAGGTGTCTAGAAATAAAGGTATGAACAGCTTTGTTAAACCCTGCTGAAAGTGAGAGCAAAACAAGGTCTAATAATTGACCATTGAGTTTAAGTAACTGGTAAGCTCGACAAGAGCAATTTTAGTGCAGTGCTGAAAGCTAAGGCCTAATTGAAACAGGCTCAGGAGAAGACAGGCTGGGGACAGTAAGTACGGGCATGTAGGATCAAAGATGGGGCAGGACTTTGGAGTGGGAGATTTTGATTCAGAGAAGACTTAAGAAACAGTCATCTAGGGAGGTCGGACTCATGGATAAATCAGAAAGGCCATCGCCCCAGGCCCCCTTGGCTCACAGTGAAAAAAGCAAATTGAATGTATTTTATAAATCATAAAACAGGGTTCTAGGAGAGGGACAGAGCAAATGGACTAGGGAAAGGCAATGAGCAGCACCAGGGGCCTGTTTGAGGTTAGTGATGATGGCAATGAAGTGAGTAAGCATGTTTGGGTTTTATTTTCCAGCCATGTTAAGCTGCCTACATACATGGAGTAGGAGCAATAGTTATGAGAGGTATATTAAATAAATTAATGAACCATACTTTACCATACGTGTTCAGAGTAGTAATTCATTTAATTTTCACAATTCTACAATGTAGTGCAGCTTTCAAGGTATAACTTCCACAGCTTTATAGGTTAAGAAATGTCTCACAATGAGTAGGTGGCAAGGCCAGAATTGGAACGCAGGAAGTAAAGGGCCTGGATTCTTAACCACTGCTCTGCAGTGCCTCGGGCACTCCACTTCATCCTGTGCGCAGTTAGCTCCGAGTCTTTGCTAAGTCTGCTAAGTGAGTAAGCCCATTCCTCCACAGGCCTCAGTCCTAACTTCTCCCTCGAGTTTCGGCCCCAAATATTTAATTGCCCACCTGACCTTCCTGCTGGATATCTAATTCAAAATTAACATGAACCAAATAGCTATTTATTCCCTCTCCTAAACCCAGTTCCTTTCTTATTCTTCCCCATCTCCCCATATAATAATTTGATAGATTGAAAAAATCTCAAAATTTCCATGGTTAAATTATCTATAATGGTGAAAAAAGTAATGAAAAAGTCACTAGAGTGGAAATTAGAAAGGCCGTGGATGCATGAAAACTGGATTAACAGAATATTTAATAATAAAAAAGCTGCAATTCATACTGAAACTGAGTATATATAAACAAGTATATGGGAAAAACTAAATTAAAGTATTTATCTCATTAAGTTAGACCAGTAATTTTCAACCTTTTTCATCTCATGGCACACATATTGAGGGAATCACTTTGTAAAATATATGACTGCCTAGTCACTATGCTATACACCTGAAACTAATACAAAATAATATTGAACGTAAATTGTAATTTAAAAATATATAAAAATAATAAGAATTTTTTGATTAAACTATCATCATAGCTCAGGGGAGAAAACCATGCATGAAATGGAGATACTATATATTTAAGTGGTTTAAGAACAAAAATAGGGCTTCAAGTGTTGCTAAGTGACACTTCTACAAAGAGTCAGAAAATGTTTCTAGATTCAGATTCTTCACTAAAGCTTTAATTTATTTTCAAAATATTTAAAGGTTTCACCTTATCTTCTGACAGCTCAAGAGAATGGTAAATAGTTACTGAGGACTGCTCTCTGTCACAGTGATAACAGCAGTATCGAGAGCATAAATAGCGAAGGGAGGGGTTATCTTCTAGTTTCCCGACAATCCCAACCTGTCATTTTCATTAACAACTTCAACGGCTTCCCACCAGCATGATCATTGTTTCTGAGTATGAAGGTATCACATTATTAGGTGAGTGAATTAAAAAACAATTAACAAGGGCTAAAACTAGACCCTTTTTAAACCTTAAGTTAACTACAAAATTATGTTCACCCCAAATGAGGAATGTAGCCTCACTAAGATCAACCACATCCCTGGACAAAAACTTATAACCTAAACTGGGATACCATGAGGGCTTCTGTGCTCAGAGCAGTCTGCCCCCCTGCTAAGGGGCCAGCGGGGCTCAGAGCTATGCGTGCACATGTGTGCACTCACGGCCTATGAGAAGGAGTAAAATTATTTGACTCAAAGGTGTTATTAAGAGCTCAGGAAGGAACCGTCTTCTGACCACTATTCCTAAAAATGACCTTTTCCCTGTGATCACTGTCATTTAAAGATTTAACAGACATAATACAAATATTTTCTCATTTGGCAATAACATAATAGTGTAAATTATTTTATTACATATTGTTTATGTGCCATATCTAAAGGTCTAGAAGAAAAAAGGGAGATGTGAAATATATATTGAGGGAGACTTGTCTGACTAGCACAGTTAGTGGGAGACCCTGGGCTTGGTGAAGGTCACAAAGGCTTGGTTAGGGGTGAAGGTAGAGAAGATGAGTGGGGTTCTCTGCTCAGGGCATTAAAAGGCTGAAATCCAGCTGTTGGTCAGAATGAGTCTTGGCCTAGAGGCTGTTGGGAAAAATTTGCCTCCAAGCTCATTCCTATTAAATAGTATTATTATTTTACTCTTTTGGCTTCAATTTCTATTTATTTCTTTTAAATTCACTGTTTCCTTTCTTAGCTGTGTCAAGCATACTGGTGAGCCTCTCAAAGGAAATGTTTGGGTCTAAAATCATTTTTATGTCTAGTTGGCTAGTATTTCCTTTTGACTGGTATTAATTCCCATCTCTCTACTGAAAGTCTCCCATTTGCTCCTATACTTTGCTGCTAGATTCTTTAACAAACTGATCACAATTATTTCAAAATTCTTATAATTCCAACATCTGGGTCATCTCTGAGTCTGGTGCTATTGACTGCTTTTCCTTGATGATTAGCTGCTTCTTCCTTCCTTTTTTGTGTTTTCTGTAATTTCTGGAATGTTAGATGACTTATATAAAGCAGGAAGGACCAAGATAAATTGTATTTATACTTGGAAATGGGCATGTGTCTTTTTTTGTCAGGCCATTAGTGTGTGTGACTGAGTCCATCACCCCAAGAATTACATGTGGTCTCATTGTTGCTGTGGTTAACCACTCTGTCCCACAGGTCACATTCCTCTGGCAACTGACAGCCATTGTCCTGTGGTTGAACTTGAGGCTAGTTGTGGAAGGGTTTTCTCTTTATTCAGCCGCCCCTTCATTTCTGCTCCATGGAAGAACCTCCCTCCATGCACTTTTTCATTCCACAGAGGGGGTCTCCTGTTGCTCGTACCCTGTGCTAGGCTCCCATTGGGAGTATGGATGTCTTCTCTTGTTCTAGTTTCACCGAAGTCTAAGAGACGCCTGCATGCCTGGGTCTTAGAGGTGAGGCATTCTCCATCTTCCCACTGCTATTGCCCATGGCAACAAATGATGTTGGTCTTGGGTGGGAGTTTCTAGCCCACTCCCAAGTACTGCCTGACCTTTTTCTGCCATCATAATAGGATCTTAGGCCCATGATAGTTTCTTGCCCCTCTGTCAGGGGTAAAAATTTTTCTTCTATCCCCTTCAGACTTTAGTACGGAAAAGTGTCTGTGGAGTGGGTGGTTTTGTGTCTCTCCTGTGCTGCTGATCACCAATCTTTAGTCCTGGGAAAGAGGATTCACTTCTACTATCACAGCAGCTTTCGCTTCTTAGGAGAAAAGAGTTTGAAAAAACAGGCAAATTTTTGTGACTACCCTCCAGAAACCACCAATCAACTCCTTCACAGACCTGAGGCTCTCACTGGTCTCCTATGTACCCTCAGTCTTCCTCTTTGGCTCCTAATCAGAAAATACATATATATGTTTTTTCATATGCCACTCCTGTATGAATGTCCATTACCTTCCAGATAAAATTAAAACTTAATGATCTAATCAGTTTTCTATTTCCTCAACTAATGTCCTTCCCTTGCTTAACATGTTTTAACCATAACAAATTAGTCATAAGTACCACACTTTCACATCTATCTGCCTGTGTAAGCATCAACGCTCTGCAGCACTAATCTGTTTCTTTTTTTTAAGCTTTAATTATTACCTTTTACCTTTCTTAATTCTCTTAGGCAGCTTTATATGCCTTTTCCTTAAGCAGATCTTCATTATTTTCATTTTTACATTATATTTTATATGTTATTTTCCCATTAGAATACAACTTTCCTAAGGACATAAGTATATTACAACCACCTCAACTAGTGCTCAGCATGAGAGATATTTAATAAATATTTATTTATAAATAGACAGACCAATCAACAGCTTGGCGGCCATGACTCTCTTCCCCCTATGAATTTCATCTCTTCTGTCCCTTCTAACCCAAACAACCTCAGATATAGTCTATCCTAAACACACACACATTTCTTCACCACTCCTGACTATAAACTTCCCCCATGTAAACTACCTTTTGAAGTCTCTCTGACATTTAATGACAAATTTAATTGCTACTTCTTGCTTCTTTTGAGCATAATTTAGAAATCATTCTTCTTTATAACCAATATCCATTTTCACCATTCTGATAAAATTGATTTTAAGAATCTATGAATTATCTCTTAATTGCCAAATTCATTGGCTTTCTTTGTCTTCACTTCAATCAACCCCTCTGCATTCAATAAATATTTATTGAGTTCTGCTCTGTGTTAAGCACATCCCTGAATACTGAAGACATAATGGCGAGCAAGATCTTCTTGCTCTCAGGGAGCTTTTAGTCTATAAAGAAACTTAGATTCTTCATGTAGCTATCTATTTTTATCTTTTCTGTTTCTTTTACTTTCTCCTTCTGTATCTGACTAAAAATAAAATAATTCTTCTAAATTCCCATCAATTTGTAATTCTTACTAAATCTTCTCTCTTTAGGTGAACTCATTCACCAAAATATATATATTTTAAATCTTAAAATGCTGACTATTCCCAAAAATCCATCAATATGTCCAGTTCAATACAATGGAAGGAACACAGAACAGTTTCTGCAGTTACATCCTCTTAAATGGTTAATTCATCTACTGGATAGTTTTATGCTTTAGGGCAGGTCACTTGGCCTTTCTGATCTTTAGTTTCTCATCTTTAGTTAGAGAAAAAAACAATTATGAGGTAACTTATAGGGAATGCCTTTGAAAAATTGAATTAATCAAATTAGACATTACTTAAAAATAAAACCAGTCTGTTTTCACTTTAAGTCTATAGTTTGGTTTTCTAAGGGAAATCTTAAAAGTTGCTGGGCCTCATCAGTGGAGTTGAGATAAAGTGCAATTGAGAGAGACCAGCAATTACATTGCAGAAATAATTCTGTGACCCAGATACCATGTTACTTGTTGACATCTCAAGTTAGAGAGTCATGTTTAACTGAAAGTTAGGGGATGCTTCCCCATCCCACTTCCGTCAATGTCACCAAGGCAGCCTGCACTCAAAATATTTGCCACTGAAAAATGTGCATCCTGGTCATCAAGACATTAGCTGGCTGTCCATCCTTTGGCCTTAAGTAAAATCAGAGTCCATCATCATATACATGTATAGTTGAAAGAAAAAAATGTTAAAACTTTCAGATAAAATGATTGGTGGGAAGGGAGCCAACACTATTTAGTTAGTAACATTTTTAAATAAAATTAAATTGAAATCCATTTAAAATGGTTTCTGTATTTGGCATAATAGTGCTGTTATGTTGATATAAATGTAAATGTTGAAAGAGTTTCTGTAAGCCACTTTTTACTCTAGAGATAAATGATTTTCCACAGTGCTTATAAGTTTTATATTTATCAGTGAGTCATCAAACAGCAGGGATAATTATCCTGTATTTCTCAAGCCTGAACCAACTGCAGAAACAATGAGGAAATAAAAATGCCTTATGTCATTCTATTATTATTTAAAACTTTGTAGGAATCTGCTTTTTGCTTCCCTTAAAAGCATTGAAATTCTTTATTCCCCATTAATCTAAAAAGACTATGACAACTTCACAGTCTGTTCCAGTTAATCAATAGGGAGTTCACCTTTAAGAAAGAATTTTGCTTTTCTATTATCCAAATCTTCCTCTATTCTTTGAAGAAAAACTTCTTTTTTAACTCTACCAATTTATGGAAGTGTTAGATGCCAGCAACTTCAATGGAAATGATAATCATCTAAAAAACGTAAGTGAAATTATCTGACATTAATATAAACTTAGGCCCTGAGTTATGAAAGTTCCATGGATATTTCTTTCTAGAAGGAAAGAAAGACAGTTTTTACCTCTTGAAATCATATCCCAAATATAATCTTCAAAATTGTCCTAGGAAGTAAAGTAATGAAAAGATTTTTGCCTAAATCTACTTTGCTGGTTGAAACAAAATATGGACTAGCAAAATGATCTGCGTTGTTTCCAATGCTCTATAGAATATAGCCTAAGAGAGTTTCTATACCAGTATTTAAAAAGCCACATAAAATTTTGGTTAATTAGTAACTTACCCAAAAATGCCCAGGGGCATCCAGAGTACCTAAGCCTTCAAGGTTCCTATAAAACTATACTTGCCCCCAAAAAACTATATCCCTTTGGAAAGCTCTTGGGTTTGTCTTATACCAACACTTAATTTAGATCCTGCCCTTTATCATATCCCGAGTAAAGAAATTCCCCCCCAAATCTCTAGTGAGCAATGTTGACCTTACTAAACGTGTCATAGGACAAAGCGGATAATTATTTTGTACATTTAATAGCAAATGATTTAATAGTCATCAAACATTTCTCTTCTCCCCAAAATGCCTTCTTTATGCTTCCCTTCCCTTGACCCCATCCCAACTGTTCTTGTCCTCTGCTAGCCTCTCCCTTCCTTTTTCTAAAAGGCATCCCTCCTCTTTTTAACACAAAGCAACTCTACCAGGTTCTAATAATCCAAGTTCACAGCAGACTCCATGCTTCTTGGCCTCTTGGTAGAATCATCAGAGCATTCTCTAAACAAATTAGGACCTCTGTCCAAGCAAGACTGGAAATTTTAAAGAAATTAAATTTTTTTAAATTATTTTCCTTTTGAATGTGTACATTTGGTTTGCCATTACAGAGCATCAATAAGATCAAGCGAATTTTTTTCAGTTTTATTATATAATCCAAATAACCATAAACCATCCAGATAAATATATTCCATAAATGTCAAATGAATTGTTTCATAGCACTTTTACAAATAAAAATGTTTCTTGATTATAGTAAAAATATACATGGAAGCTTGATTTTTTTAAGACTTTATTTATTTTTAGAGAGAGGGGAAGGGAGGGAGAAAGAGAAGGAGAGAAACATCAGTGTGTGAGAGATACATCGATTGGTTGCTTCTTGCACTCCCCCAACTAGGGACACCGCCCACAACCTAGGCATGTGCCCTGAGTGGGAATCAAACTGGCAGCCTTTCGGTTTGCAGGCCAGAGCTCAATCCACTGAGTCACACCAGCCAAGGCTTACATGGAAGCTTTAATATTTTGAAAATATATAAACAACTAAAACGTCTCTGTAAATATTTACTTTGTTGAGTGGGAGTGGAACTTTATTTCTCGGTAAAGCCAAAGCAAACACCGTGGAATCTCAGTTACCGAACTTAATTCATTCCAGGAACTGTTTGAGAAGTGATTTGTTCCAAAACCAAATCTCCTTTGTCCCCTGAGAGACGCCTGACTAATCACACAGGTATCAACATGAAAGGGTCGTCAGGTAGAGAGTCAAGACTCGAAGTTTTGTTAGACAACTGAGACTTTTTTTTCATGAACAGCTTGGTCTAGGACCGAATGTTTTAAGAACCAAGACATCCTAGAACTGAGGTTTGACTGTAATTGTGTATTTATTATAGTTGACTAGGGTTGTAATAATTCAAACTGATTGCAAAACAAAAGAGTAAGGATGAGGTGGGACAGTATCTTTTCAACTTTTCTTCTCCCCTCCACCCTTGGTCTTTGAAGCTACATTTACCACTCATCATTAATTTCCTCATTAACTACATACTTTATACTGGATGATGGATGGCAGAGCCGCCATAGCCCTGAAACTCAAAATTTGTCCAGGCTCAAAAAGGGGGACTAAGCATATACAACTTTGGTCATCTTGCATACAAATATCTATAAAATCATTTATATAAAACACAGTATGTCAAGCACACGGGCAGGAAAAAATTCTAAGTCATCTTATTTTTTCTATCTTTACTTTTACATAGCTAATCTTATTCGATCCTATCTCTTTCATAAAAGCTATATGTTAATAACCATCGCATAGATGGTTCTGAAAATGCAGAAGTTATCTAGTGACTCATCATGAGAATATCAGTTAATAAGGAAGAATGGAAGAAAAATGAGATGGTTGAATCAAAAATTGGAGTGGGAAAAAATGGATAAAATAGACACACTTGAAGAATATCCATGAGAGAAAACCATTAAGGACCAAGGTGGAGTAATAGGGATAAGATTTACTTTCTTGCCTGAAATAACCAAAATCATGACAGAATATATGTAAAGTGAGACAATGGACATTATATAATGAACCACAGTGATTCCAGATAGAAGGTGAGACGTATAAGGATCAAGCTTTCTGCTTTAAGAAAGATTCTCGGTAACAATAGGTGGAAAATGTACCATGTTTTTCAGACTATAAGACACACCAGACCATAAGACGCACCTAGGTTTTAGAGGAGGAAAATAGGAAAAACAATTTTGAAGCAAAAAAATGTAGTAAAATATTTAATAACTTAAATAACATTTCACCAATGTAAATGTAAATAGCCAGGTAAGCTACATTCAGACTATAAGACGCACCCCCATTTTCCTCCCAAACTGCGGGGGGGCAGGGGTTGCATCTTAGAGTCCAAAAAATACAGTACCTACCAGACACTATGTGTTGAAAAGACAAAACTGAGAATAAAAGGAAATAACAAATGTACCTAGAATTTGCAAAACAGAGAATCAGAAAAAGAGCTACACAAAGAAAGAAACTGGAGATCCACAGAGGTCCCCCTCAAGGATTCAGCAGGGTGCTGATCTGCACATGAAAATGAAGAAAGTGACCTGAAGCCAAGGAAAGAACATTGGAAAGATAAAGGGGAAGGGTGTCCGACACTCCGCCTGGCAGGGAACAGCGCCTGCTCTGCCAGCCAGAAGAGAAACCCTTAGAGTTCAAGGAGCTCGCAGTGAGCACTCAGAAAGGGCTTGCTTCAAGACTGTGTAGGAATGAGCTCTAGACCAGTGCCTCTCGAACAGAAATAATTTTGACCCCCAGAGGACATTTGGAAATGTTCAGAGAAATGAATGCTTGTCAAACTAGAGGTGGAGGGTGCTCTGGTATTAGGTAGGTAGAGTCTAGGAATGTTGTTAAACATCTTAGAAGCACAGCACCCCATGACAAGGAAGTATCCAGCCACAAATATCAACACTACCAAAGTTGAACACCCCTATCCTAGAACAAGACAGCTCTGGTCTCACCTAACGAAACTTAAAAGCAAGATTCAAAAAGCTTATAGTCTTTCCAAGTAGCTTAACTGAGTCCCAGGACAAAGTTCAAAATACCTATATTAATACAAAAATATCCAACATTCACAAGATAATATTCATAGTTTCTGGTACCAAATAAAAATTGCCAGATACACAAAAAAGGAGGAAATACTGACCAATAGTGAAAAAATCAACTCAGATCTAACAAAGATGTTAGAATTAACAAAGACTTGAAAATAGTTATTACAACTGTTCATAAAGTTGAGAAATGGAATGTTTTTAAAATCTACACAAATCAAACTTCTAGGGGTAAAAACTACAATGGATAAGATAAAAAATACTTAATGGAATTAAGAGAGAATTGTATATAAAAGTAGAAAAATGGTTAACTTGTATGCATAGCAATAGAAATAAATCAAATGAAAGATGGAGAGAAAAAATTATTCAAGAAATCCAAAAAAGTGAGCTGTGGACAATTTCAAGCAACTATGTAAGCTGAATGCTAAAAGCTAAACTTTATAGACATAGTATTCTTGTGATTCCATATTAAAAAGTTATAAATAATAAGAATTATTAAAATGGTAAAACTAAAGTAGCCTGAAGAAGACATGTTGAAGGCCCTGAAGGAAAGGAATAGATGGATGAAGACAGAAAAAACCTTAAAAATTTAATAGTCAAAATCTTTCCAAATACAATTAAAAAATTACATACCCGTAGATCTAAGAAGCTCAAGAATGAGAAACATGAAGAAAACCATACCAAGGCATCCACATCATAATCAAATTGTCTAAAATTCATTCATGCTAAAGAGAAACCTTAAATCATCCATAAGAGTGAGGGATGAAAAACATATTTCAAAGTTCTGACAATACAAAATACTTGTCCACATAGAATTCTATAATCTTCCAAAGTATCTTTCTTTGTGAACTTGTATTAGGGAAAGATTGGATTAGAAATAATTTCAAAAGTAGGGTCCATAAAAGAACAAAATTATAGATTAGACTTAAAATTTAAAACTACTGCTCTTTGAAAGACACTGTTAAGACAATAAAAAGGCAAGCCACATACTGGGAGAAAATACTCACAAATCATGTATCTGACAAAAAGGAAAAGAAAAAGAAAAAAACTTGTACCCCAAATATCTTTCTTAAAAAACACTCAAAAGTCAATAATAAAAATGCAATCAAATAGGGCCAGAATATCTGAAGTGATTCTTCGGGAACCTATATGGATAGCAAATAAGCAATAAAATGATGTTCGACATCGATAGACACTAGAAAAGTGAAAATTAATAGTTTAATTACTGACCCTACCAAGTGTTGGTGAGAATTTGGAGGACCTGAGACTCTGATACACTACCAGTGGGAGTGTAATATGGCACAGTCACTTTGGAAAACAACATAGCAGTTCTTAAGAAATTAAACATACACCTGCCAATAGACTCAGCCATTTTACTCATAGGTATTTACCCAAGATAAACGCAAGCTTATGTTCATACAAAGATATGAATGCAAATACGCATAGCAGATGTATCTGTAATAATCAAAAACTGGAATCAATAAAAATTATCAACAGGTAGCCCTGGCTGGTGTAGCTCAGTGGATTGAGCGCAGGCTGTGAACCAAAGGGTCGCCGGTTCGATTCCCAGTCAGGGCACATGCCTGGGTTGCAGGCCAGGTCCCCAGTGAGGGCCATGTGAGAGGCAACCACACATCGATGTTTCTCTCCCTCACTTTCTCTCTCCCTTCCCTGCTCTCTAAAAATAAATAAATAAATAAATACATAAATACATAAATAAAATATCTGTTTAAAAAAAATTACCAACAGGTAAGTGGCAAACAAATTATGGTATATCTATACAATGAAGTATTCCTCAGTATCTAAAATGAATATATTTTTAAAATATGCAACAATATGAATGAATCCTAAAATAATTATTTATTAATTATATATAATTACATTGTTTTATAAAACTAAACCAAAAACTTAGTATACACTGTATGATCCCTTCTACCTGCATAGAATTCTAGAAGATGAAAGAACATTATGCTAAGTGAAATAAGTCAGTCAGAGGAAGACAAATACCATATGATTTCACTCATATGTGGAATCTAATGAACAATCTGAACTAACAGAAAATGGGGACAGATGCGCAGATGGAGAGCGGATGACAGCTGTGGGAGGGGAGGTGGAGGGTGGGGGGATCGAGCAAAAAGGAAAAGTACTCTAGACACAGACAGCAGTGTGGTGACTGCCAGGGGTGTGGTGTACGTGGACTACATGGTAATGAGAAAAGTACAATAAAGATTGAATAAAAACATAACAAAAGATATTAACTAATGATCTTTAAACAATTTTTAATTTTCTTAATTTTGAAATTTTCTGTTTCTGTTTCTTTGTTATTCCCAGTACTCTTACATGTCTTTTCTTCATCAAAACAACCCTGCTTTATTAGGAAGTAGGAAGAATCCACCTTAAAGAAAATTTCCTATTTTAAAACATGAAGATAAGGAATTAGTTAGTGGAAAGGATCATTTTGTTTATTTCTAGGAAGAGGAAAAATGTCTCAACTTACTTTTAGCCGTTAGTTCTCATTATAATACACAATCTTCCAAAGCATCTCAAACTATCCAAACTCAGTTTAACTTTTCTATGACAATAAGTTATATAAGTCAATATGTTCTGTTTGCTTTAATAAGTTTCTAATTCAAAGAAAATAAACATTTTCTGGTTATTTCCCCCTGGAATATTCTACTTTTATTCTATTGTTGTATCATCACTTCTGTATATGATTTTCATGCAGAAAGCTCTAATCGTCTGAAATAGGAAGACTCATAAAAGCACAGCAGCTGCTTGCACTAGGGGTTTGAGACCATAGATGAGTCCGATCTGCTCTGGGACCGATCTGCTCCTGGCAATACATTCTACCACTCTTGACTTGAAATCCGAAAGTTCCTAATTGTGCACCTGACTCTGACACATCTGAGATGAACTAGATCTCTCCACTTCATCAACTTACTCATTTAGTTGTTTGTTTACTCAGGGTCCGTGGAGAACCCACGATTCTCAAATACGATAGCAGGATCCATAAACACTTAAAAGGCGGAAGTCCCAGCACCTGCCCTCAGGGAGCTTATGATCTGGTTTGTCTATACAAGACAAATGGTAAAGAAGCAAGGCAAGCATGTAAAATTACCACCCGAATGAGTATATAGTTTTCAACAAAAACCTAGAAATGAAAGTAAAAAGGGATGGAAGAGAATCGTACAGTAAATCTCACAGTTTAGTGTGGCCGCCAGCCTTCAAGTCGGATTTCTGGGATCCCCTCCCCCTGTCATTTGTTCTCGTTTGCACTACCCCCTCCCACCCCATGTTAGATTAGACTGAGCTGTGTAAAAAATAGGATGTTGAAAAAATTATGGAGAATGGCGTCTGAGGCTAGGCCAGAAAAAGCATATGGCTTCTGTCCTTTGAGCAATTTCCATCCAGGAGCCAGCTGCTGTGCTGTGAGGACATTTCAGGAGAGCCATGCACTAGTCCCCGTGGTGAGTAACCACAGCCTCCTGCCAACAGCCAGCGCCAGCTTGACAGCCACTGCACCGAGCCGTTTAGAAGTGCATCTCCAGCAGTACGTGAGCCTTTGGAGGCCTGTGGCTGCGGTCAATAGCAAGATTGCAAACTCGTGGGAGAAGCTAAACCACCCAGCAAAGCCACTCTCAAATTCCTCACCCACAGAACCTGATGCTTAATGGAGTCAGGCATAGCTGGGAACCAAGACTTAGCTCTGTTATCTGCAAACATGGTCAAGTCAAACCTATGTAAGCCTTACTGTACTCAACTGTGAAATACTAGTGTTATCTATCTTTGAATACCTTATAATTTCATTGTGATGAATAAATAAGATAAAATTATTTTGGAAACAAGAAAGAAACAATAACAACAAGAGCAAAACCCTCTTTTTTAAAGATTTTATTTATTATTATTATTTTTTTTTTTATAGAGAGGAGAAGGGAGGGAGACAGAGAGGGAGAGAAACAGCAATGTATGGTTGCCTCTCACATGGCCCCTCACTGGGGACCTGGCCTGCAACCCAGGCATGTGCCCTGACTGGGAATCGAACCGGGACCCTTTGGTTCCCAGCCCGCCCTCAATCCACTGAAGAGCAAAACCCTCTTATTATCAGAGCTTGGATTTGAAAAATTTGAGAGAATTAAAACGGGGAAAGGATATATTTTCCAATACTTTGATGATATCAGGGGCTATAAAATCGGCTTTCTATTGGTTCTATTGCCACATTTCCATCATCCAGCTTCTTACTTCCTATTTTCTGTTACTTATTTTCTCTTTCCTCTCCTGGCTAAATCTCACTTTACACAGAGATTCCTTTATATTTAAAAGTTTCTACCCTTAGCATCTTGATATAAAATCTTACATTGATCTCACCTATAAAACTGTGTCCATTGTTTTAAAAAAGTGAAGAATCATTTTGAGATTCCTCTTGTTCAGAAAAGTATTTGAGGCCTTACCTTCTTTTTCCTTCTTTCTTTTAACTATGCCTAGAGGTTCGACAATAGGTACGATTTATTTTCTTCCCTGCCATTTCTACAAGATCTTTCCTTTTGACATTTGTCACTATCTCCCAGCTCCCCAGTTGCATCTAAAAATCGTAGGATGACAAAAATTGTTCAGCTATGCTCTAATTGCAATAGGCATAATTATTATAGTGTCAGATAACACAATTGAAGAAACTCAATTTTATGTACTGTATATGGTATAAAATCATCTTTGCACATAGAATTGCTACTTAGATATGAGATTACTATTGGAAAACCAGTACTTATGTTCATTTATATAAGGAATAAAAATTATTATATGCATTAAAACTATTTCCTTTCAGTTTCTGGGCCTCTATCATCATTCTATGTTTCTTGGACTCTGTAAATACAGAGAATTAACTCATTTACTCATTAAATATATGTCATCATGCTATATTCCATGGTCTTTAACTTTCTGAGATGAATTTTTCAGGTTTTCTTCTTGTTGGCCTGGAGACTATGAGCTCCCAAAACAGTAAGAATTAATTTTTAAAGAAAATTGACATGCTAACTTTCTTCTTTCTTCATCTTGCTAAAGATGTATAATCCCTACATCACACAAAGAGAATTTGTAGAAGGAGGCAGAAAGGGGAAAATAGGAAATTCTCTGGTGTATTTGGGCTGAATTCCCCCCTCTCTTTGATGCGAAAAAGGCCTTGAGTGTCTGGGAGTCGACGAGATTGTTAACTGTGCAGCCTTGCGGACTGCAGAAGAATCAGGAAGGAGGGGGTTATTTTTTACTTTGCTCTGCCCTGCATTCATTTTTTTCTGTTGCATAAGCTTCTTATCAACATTAATTTTAGCCTCCAAAGATTTTTGGCATAACAGAATTATAATGCAGTGTCTAAAATAGTGCTGCAAACCATGGTTTCAAAGACATTAGGAAGATGAATCATTTCCTTAACATGGGCCACTGTGTTATTTGAAATGATTACTTATGAGACAGAAGCAATACATAATTAAGCAGTGTGTGACAGGCCAAAAAGAAATCAAGGAAATTCAAACAACAAATGCTTCTTCTGTTCTTCATGGAGGACAGGAGAAATCTGCAGCTCCTTCCTATTCCCATCTTGAAATGAAGGGGTGTTGAGGACCAAAACCATGCATTCCAGTGGTAAGTAGAAGGGTCTAGGCCTCAGAAATGAAGAAATGGGCTGGGGCCCATTTACATCACTTTGGATTATTCATTCTCTACAAAATTATTATTGTGTTTACATTATTGGTGTTGAATATGTTATTTAGTTTCCATTTTACTTCTTGTGTGTGTGTAGCTTTAAAATAGAAGTTTTGTGCCAACTCTGAACAGGAACAGGAAAGGGAAAGATGGCTAGCTTTCTCTAATGCATTCAAGTTTATAAGATTCTCGGAGAGTTCTTTCTCCCAGGCTTCCACTCTTAACGGCTGCTGCAGTACCGCCATGAATATTAAGGAGATAGAACAGAAGCCATCAATCATGGTCCATCCACGCTAGGGGCATAACCATGTACAAAGCAATAGTCCCTCGGACTTAATAGAGCCTTCTAAAAGAAAATCTATTTGCATTCAAATTCATATGAGCAAGCAGAGCTTGTGAAGGAAGAAAACACTTCCTATCCTGCATGATCTCGGAAACTAGACTGGACAGTTTATAAGGGCAGACACTGGCACAGGAAACCTCTGTGATCTTTCTTCTTTCCCTTCCCCTATTTCTTTTCTTCATCAAAGTCCTGAGCACACAACGCTTATGGACCAAAGGCTGGAAGAATCATTATCGAAGATAAAGCATTAAACCGCAGAAATAGTAAGCAAAAGGTTATAAATAGCTGGATTTAAGATTTAAATCAGCAATTCGATTTTTTCAATCCTCAAAGTTTGCTGCCAGGGTATGGAGTTCAAATCCATATCCCCAGATTTAAGCCTCATCTTTCTGCCTCATTGCCCCTAGAAAGAACCAACCCTGCCAATACCTTGATTTTGAACTTCTAGCCCCTGGAATTATGAAACACTAAATTTCTGTTGGTTAAGTCACTTAGTTTGTGGTTTTTTGTTACAACAGCCCCAGCAAACTAATACAAAAGAAAGAAAGATCATTTGAAACTGTTGTATTAGTTTCCTAGGGCTGCTGCAACAGAGTATCACAAACCAAATGGCTTAATACAATAGAAGTGTATCATTTCAGAGTTCTGGACATCAGATGTGGGAGATCAAAACATCAACTGAGCTGCACTCCCTCCAGAGACTTCAAGGGGGATTCCTTTCCTTACCTCTTCTAGCTCCCAGGGATTGCCAGCCTCCTTAGTTTGTGGCCACACCACTCTGGTCTCAGTTCCCATCTTCCCATTGGCTTTCTTATATCTATCTTCTCCTATGTGTCTCTCCTATAAAGATACTTGTCACTAGATTAGGGCTCACCCAGATAATCTAACATGATCTCTTCTTCTCAATACACTTTAATCTAATTAGATCTGCAAAGGCCCTTTTTGCAAATACAGTAACATTCATAAGATCCAGGGAATAAGATGTGAAGATATATATGTCTGACATCATCATTTAGCTATTTCAAGCGTTATTCTCTGTTTTATAAGTGAAAAAATAAAATTTAAAAGACAGCCTAAAATTATTTAGAACTGGATTATAGTAGATGGTTCAGATAGTTCTGTGGTTAGCATTAATCAAACTACCAATTCTGCTGACAAAATTGGAGCATCATGATATATATTTTTTCTATCTGAAAATGCATTGACGCATTATGGAATCCTCAGATAGCATCTCCTGGTATCATCTCCCTTACTGAAGGACCTCTTTGATCAGCCAAAGGGAATTTCCTGTTGCTAATACAATTTAACATCACAAAAGTATATGCATGCTGCATCTGGGGCAGGGGGTGAATTTATGGAATTACAGACACAGAGACTTGCTCTGTCATCAGGGTAGGTATGTCCCTTTTTTGTGAGTATAAACTAACTTTCAAAATACACAAAACTATATTACAGTAACCTGCACTGACAGCAGGGATCCACATACTTTTGAAACTGAGGCTACCTTAGCAACTGATGTGCCTACTGGACTAAACTTACTCCTAATTTTAGCCAACTTATATGTCCATTCATATTTATAAACTAGAGTTAATACCTCTTTAATCAATGTTAATTTAAAAAAGAGAATGTTAACACTAAAAAATGTCCAGTTCATAAGCTTAAAAATTTGCCCCATTTATCATAAATGACTAAAATGAGTCTGTTTGTGAGTGAAATAAATAAGGCCACAAACCTAGCAAGTGTTTTTTGTTTTGTCTTGTTTTGTTTTGTTTTGTTTTTGACCTAGGAGATCCATAGAATTCAAGAGGAGCATAGGAGTGAAATTTATTGGTGTATGGTTCCCCAAATGTTTTTTTAAAGTGTTGGTTTGTTTTTTTTTTAATGTATATGTTCATTTCCAGCATGGAGTGTCCAGAGTTTTCATCATATTTTTAAAGGGTCTTTTAATGTAAAAATTACCCAAAACTCTAACCTATATCTTCTGTTTTCCAGAACAATGCACTGACAAAGTCAATCTGTTGTTCATACAAAGCTAAATGCAATCCTTTAGGAGGAGAATATTTGTCTATTCATCCTGGGAGACAGCTGTTTGCAACGTGTACATGCTTGGCCATGAGTCACCTTTAAAAGTCGCACTTAGGCAAAGCTATCACACAATCAAAATGCAAGCAGAAGAGGAATAAAAAATGTGACTGTCAGGCAATTTTAGCTAACTTAAAGGTCACCAGTTGTATGAAATATAAACCTCCCTTTCTGGGACAGAATATTTCACCAACTGTTTGAGTAAGATATGCCCTTCTTCCTGCCGGATTCCTTGAGTAAATACGCCAGCCCACACCTGTGTGCGTTTGTTCTTTTCTAAAGCATTATTGTGCCAGTTTGTGGACATTCACTTCTTGAACCACTTTGAATGTCACTACTCATAACTTGATGAAAAGAGTGCTGAAAAAAATTTTAAATGAAAATAACTACATTTAATTTAAACAACAGTCTCCGTTTAATTTTCTGAGATTTAGATATGATTCCTCAGATGAAATATAACTAAAGGCAAAAAATAAAATATTTCTAGATATTTCATTATAATCAATTAAGATATTATAAACAACATTCAGTGTCCATGTATTTATACCTCAAAATAGAATTATATTCCTCTCATTTTTAGTTGTGAAGTATGAAAGGGAATTCTATTCACATATCTATAAATTGTCAGAATTGCCACTAGCTACTAGATTTCTGGAGTATACAATTTGAGTGCACAGGGAAATTTGGAATTTCCAAATATTGGGAAGAAAAAAATAAAGGTTATTATCAAAGCAGTAGAATAGAATTCTATCAGAGTGTTTGCTGCAACAGAAATGAGTTTTCCCAACATTCATGCAGCCAGACCAACTGGTTTAAAATGTTTATTTGAGCACCTTTTCCAAATAAAACAATATGTAGTAATAACTCTTGAGAAAATAAAATAATTATACATAAAAGCTTTGTGAAAAAATAATATAGATGTATACCTATGCTTTCATGGAATGATTGAAATTCCTTGCACATTCTCAATTTCTGGTTAAATCTTTCTGAGTAACAATGTAAAGTGCAGGAACAAAAGGTAGAGAGGAAAGAAGAAAAAGAATCAAAGAAGAAAAACACTGTTTCTATCCTGTTATGAGAATACCTAAAAACTCAAGTTAGAGAAAACCAATTCAGCCAAATTAATGAGAAGAAAAAACCCAAGGGAGTAATAAGAAAGAAATTAGGATGAGACACTCAATGAAAAGAAGAAAGAATGAGAATGTCTTTTAAGAAAAGGAGTCAGTTACCTGGAAAATATAAATGGCTTGTTGGAATATAAATGATGGTCTAGATTATCATCTTCAGGAAAGAATTTGCCAGATGTCAATGGCAATAGAAACCTTATCTATTAATAACTTTATCTTGCCTAGGCCAACATTCAGGAAAATTTTGACATCGACAGATTTCCTTGAGCAAATAATAACTACCATAGAACTGTCAACTTGGTGAAAGCATTCAGTCAAAAACAGCCAATGAAAAATGAAGTGCTTCTAAATGAACTGCTTGGAAAGAGTGAATTTTGCAGAAGAATAAACTTCCATTACACCCATCATCAGCAGGGTCTGCCTATTTTGGAGCACACTCAGCCATCTGTCAAGAACTCTGACATTAACCACTACTTTTCCAACGAGAGAAAAAAACACCTGTTACTCTGCCATGTGCGAAAGTCCTGCCTCCATGGCAGGAATTCAGGGAAGGGAACTGCTCTTCTCGGAAATATCATTGACCAACAAGCCCCTAAAGAGGGGAAAGTGTGGACAGAGGACAGCCCCTAAATTGGTCTGATCCTTATTAGGGAAAGAGAAGAATAAAGCATTTCTAGTGGATAGAATTTGATAATTCCTGTTTGCGTTATAAGCTGCCAGGCATCAGTGGTGAACATGATAGAATAGCCTCCAGAAGCATGGCGCTCTGTTACACAGCTCTTACCCGCATCAGTCAACACAGCAGCTTATATTTCTTAAAAGGCAATGGTTAAACATACAGTATTATCATTTTTACATTGTAAAAAATCAGTGCAAGCATAGAACTTCCTAAACAAATTAGGAACATAACCGGCACATTTTTCGCCACCTGACCAATTATGTCAAGTTAATTTTCATTGCAGGATGGAATTAAGAATTCTTCAGCCAGCCTACACAGAACCATGTGTCATCTCTTAAACTATGTGTCCTCTATGTGTCCTTTTCTATGCTGTTATTGCATGCACGCTTTCATCCTGACCCAGAAATTATTTAAATAATCTCCCTCTGATTCAGACTAGTGTCCATTTAGGAGTTTGGTATTCTGATTTGGCTACCCACGTGAATCCATTTAACTAAAAAGTGATACACTTGGCCCAGACTTAATTTATAGTTATACAGAGCCTCCCAGAGTCTCTTAAATTATAGTTGAATAACAATAAATTAAAATAAAAGCTCAAATTATCTCTTGATTTTCAATAAATCTCACAGTCAAATTCCAAATAGTAATACTTTAAAATTAAAGATGTTACTAATACAAGACAATAACTGCTACTATTTCTTGAGTGCTATGTGCTAGACATTGTTAAAAACTCTATTCACATCATTTTATTTAATATAGCCATCCAGTGAGATGGTTATTATTTTATCATCAGTTTTGCAAATCAACACACAGAAGTTCAGAAAGATTAAGCAACATGACCGTGTTACACAACAGGACAAAATTGTGACTCATTAAATTGTCTTAATGAGTTTTATTAATCAAAGACCATATCCAAATAATGTAAACTGTCTCTTTCTCTAACCTATGCTGGATGAATTCCTGTATAAGAAATTCTGTGTGTACTAACAGCATTGGAAGCATGTAGTGCAGATACCTAACTTTACATGCATTTTGACGAATACCAGGGAAAGCCAGCTCGTTCTTATACTAATTGAGGAATATCATTCCTTTTGTTAGAGTTATGCTACAGAAGTGGCAAGATGGTTATTTTTGTGGTTTAATTTTTTAAAAGTAGTATATTTGCTTAACTAAGAATTTGAAACTCAGAATTTCCAAATCATAAAAAAATGGAAGAGAACACTTTAATCCTCCTGGAGTTTTCTAATGGTGAAAATTACTGAAGTTTTCTATCAATGATGATAAAATCTGAATATGATTCCTGTACCACATATACTTTCAGGCAGGACCCCACCTTCATGAGACAACCAGAAACTGTATATGAAAGAGTCAGCTATCTCTCTAATCATAAAATTATAGCTATTAATTATATTGATAAAATTCAAATACAATATTTGTCACTTTCAACAGATTCTGAAGCCTTTTCTGAAACATTATATTATCGCAGTAAGAACATATACAATACTTTTGCTCTGCTTTTTGATAGAGAAGATGACGTGCACAAGTAGAAGACAGTGTTTAAAGTGGTAGATTGAACCTGGATCTCAAATTGTTTTTCCTTCAAAACAAAATGATTTGAAAAATAATTTGGAGATAAAAGTAGGGTCGAAGTGCTCAGTGGAATATATCACACAGGAGCCTTCCTTAAAAGCACAAACAAAACAACAAGACAACAACAGGTTAATGGCAGAACCAACTGAGAAATAAAAGGAAAAGCCACAATAAACAAGACCAAGGGTTGTGCTGAATTGATCTAATTCTAAAATTCAGTCAAAAACTGTGAAAAACTGGATCATGGAAAATAAATATCATAGATTCAGTAAAAATATAGCATGTTTTTAGAAGAAGGGAAAGGAAAAGGAAAGATAGAGTAAGGACATTATTTCTATTTCCTTAAGAGGGTGTCAATAGATAAAGTGAATGCAGATGTTACTGAGAAGCAGAGTTTGAAGTACATTATGTAAAGCCATAAGAGAGAACAGCAAGAACTAAAAATAAGGGGACAACTGAAATCTAAAAGACAGAAAGGAGAAAAAAATACATGTGCCCATTTCTTCGTCTTCCAGAGGGGTGTGTGCATACATAGATTTTTTTTTTGAACCAGTCTTTTTTAAAAAAGTACTAATGTTTATTCTTTCTAAAAAGCCAAAAAAATACAGGTTTGCCACACTGTGCATGTACAAGTTTGCCAATACTACTCCTAAAAATAATATTATTAATAATATTGACTTTCAGACTTGAGAAAAGATGACATAAAAATTGGTTCTGGCCCTGGCTGGTGTGGCTCAATGTATTGAGTGCCAACCTGTGAACCAAAGTGTCACTGGTTTGATTCCCAGTCAGGGCACATGCCTGGGTTGTGGGCCAGGTCCCCAGTAGGGGGCATGCAAGAGGCAACCACACATTGATGTTCTTCTCCCTCTCTTTCTCCCTCCTTTCCCCTCTCTAAAATAAATAAATAAAATCTTTTAAAAAAGTGGTTCTGAACAACCTTCTTATAAATTGACCCAATTATCCAAAGAGAAGAAAAATAACAAGGAAAAAAATATCTTTCAATATACTAAAAATAGAGAATAATGTCAAACCCATAGGACAAATTTAAAACTGGTAAAACATAAATGAGAAGAGATTGCAGTGATGGGGGAGATGGCAGGAATTCAGAGAAACCATAGTGATGTCCTTGTAAGGGTAGAGACTGTAGGCATCAGGAAGTTGTAGGAAGAGCATAACTAGCATAATTAGAGGTCATTTTCCCACAGAAATCAATGGTGATCTAAATTTGTAATAGCAAAGATAGAAAAACTGGTGTAGCCATTTCTCCAGCTATTGCAAAGCTTCTTATCAGGAGCACAGGGTTACCTTGTGTTTGGAGAAACCTCTCTAAGAAACATGGCTCTAAAATGTCTCTAGAGATTAGAAAATGGTGACATATGCTGATATGGCTCGCCTCCCCAAACAACCACATCAAAATTACAACTAAAATATAGAACAACCATCACTCAGGAACGTCAGAAGTCGAGTTGAATGAAAGTCTGACAGCTACAAAATTGATTAGATTGGAAGTCCAACAACTATGGAATTGAAGAAAGCACATCCATCCAGACTGGTAGGAGAGGCATGGACATGGGATGGGCTAGCCCCATACCCACAAGGATAAAAATTCAGGAGCGATATCTCAGGAGTGAGGAGTCTCACACCCACACCAGGCTCCCAGCCCAGGATTCCAGAGCCAGGAAGACAAGTCCCCACAACTCTGGCTGTGAAAACCAGCAGGGAGTGAGTTTGTGGAGGAGGCTGCTAGAACCCTAAGCAGTTCCTCTTGGGGAACCCACACATGGACTCACATACTCAGACTTGCTCCCTCTGAGCTCCATCACTGGGGTGGCAGCTTAAAAGGCACCAGTGGTATACAGGAAGAGATTGAAGTGTCTGGCATTAGGATGAGCAGAGGCCATTGTCCCTTTGCTGAAGACTTCCCCCATAGAGCCAGTAAGCTGGTGCCATATCTGAGCTCCATTAACCTTGCTAATACTGTGTGACCTGCCTCGGAGATCCACAGAGGCTCTATCCCACCCAATTTACAGGCCCACCCAAACTGCTTTTCCATAAGAATGGCTGGTCTTGGCTCCTAAATCCTATCAAACAACAAACAGCTGGCTTCAGTGAGCCTTAGTGGCAGCCAGATTAGTCACAATTTAGCTTCACCTTGGGATCCCCAAGCCCAACACAAGTAGCAGCCATCTCAGATTGCTTTACAGCTCAGGCAGGATGCCCAGAGCAAAACACAGGTGGGAGCTGACCTTGGTCTGCACCATCCAGGAAACCCCAGGGTCAATGCACCCAGTGGACAGCTACAGGCCACATAGGAGCACCACCACCCTGCCCGTGCACAGCTGATCCTCCACAGAAGGCAGATGTTGGTGGTCAGTGGTCACAGCCAGTCTTTGCAGCTGACTGGCCTGGGTAAATATCTGCCAACCAAGGCTCAACTACAAGAGGAGGGTGTACTCAGACCACATGAAGAGCACACCTTGAGTACCCAGCATGGGTGATAGGGGAGGCTGTCCCACTGGACCCTTATGACATCTACTACATTAGGCAACACTACCAGGGCATGGAGTCAAAGTAGTTCTACTTAATACATAGAAACACACACAGGGAGGCTGCCAAAATGAGGAGACAAAGAAACATGACCCAAATGAGAGAACAGATCAAAACTCCAGAAAAAGACCTAAACAAAATGGAGATAAGCAATCTATCAGATGCAGAGTTCAAAACATTGTTTATAAAGATGCTCAAGGAACTTGCAAGGACCTCAGCAGCATTATAAAAGACCCAGTCAGAAACGAAGGATACACTAATTGAAATAAAGAACAATTTACAGGGAAACAACAGTAGAGTGGATGAAGCCAAGAATCTAATCAATGATTTGGAAAATAAGGAACCAAAAAACAACCATGCAGAACAAGAAGAAATAATAATCCAAAAGAATGAGGATAGTATAAACAGCTTCTGGGACAACTGTAAGAAGTCCAACATTTGCCTTATAGGGGTGCCAGAAGGAGAAGGGAAAGAGCAAGAAATTGGAAATCTATTTGAAAAAAACAATGAAAGAAAACTTCCCTAATTTGGTGAAGGAAATAGACATGCAAGTCCAGGAAGCACAGAGAGTCCCAATTATGATGGATGCAAAGAGGTCAACTCCAAGACACATTATTATTAAAAGGCCAAAGGTTAAAGATAGAGACTCTTAAAAGCATGAGGAAAGAAGGTAGTTACCAGAAGGTTGCCAGATGGGAGGGGGAGGGGAAGAATGGATGAAGAGGTGAGGGGGATTAAGAAATACAAATAGGTATTACAGAATAGCCATGGGGATATAAAGTACAGTATAGGAAATGGAGTAGCCAAAGAACTTATACATATGACCAATGGACATGAAAATGGTGGGGGAATTGCCTGAGGGAGTGTGGGGTGCTGGGTGGAGGGGGACAAAGGGGAAAAAATCAGGACAACTGTAATAGCATAATTAATAAAATATAATTAAAAAATAAAATGGTTCTAGAGATTAAAGACAACCTACCTAATTTCCTTGATTCTTCTTATAAGCACTACAGAAGCTTTTGTTTTGTATTGTTATGCCTTAAGGGAGACAGGATGCATTTGAACTTTAAGTGTATTAGTTACATTAGTTACTGTAGTAACCAATTGCATTACAATTAATTTCAAATATTAGTTTGCTTATGTACAACAAATGCTACTTACTCATTTTTTCTAATATAAAATAAACTCAGAAAGTAGGCACTTTTAAAGTCAGCAAAGCACTCTAGTAAACCATGAAAAATGGGGCTCCTTCTGCTCTGCCAAGCAAAGCATGTGGTTTCACCCTCATGATCTAAGACGGCAGGTACACTTTGGGGGATTCTCCAAGTATAAGGACTTAAACTCTGTAAATCTCTATGAGCTCCTTCTGAACTAGCATCAAGCTGCCATCTTACTTGTTATTACTCCTAGTTTTCTCAATGTCCCAGGTGCATTGGTCAAACCAAGGGTCAAATTCCCTACCATTTATATTACACAAATCCAACATATGCTTAAACTGGACCATATTCTATTTATTTTATATATTTGTTGGTTTATTTTTTTTTAATCCTTCCTGATAGAATGTAAAAGGAAATTTAAAATAGTCAAAAGAACACTGAACAAGTATATTAAAAAGTGGGGAGACTAGAGCAATAAAAGAATGCATCATAGAACTAGAAAGTAGGATAAATTTATTGCATTAATTTAAAGTTATTTTCATGTCCATCAGTAGATGAATGGAGAAAACAACTATGAGACATTTACACAATGGAATACTCCTCAGCTGTAAAGAAGAAAAAAAAAATTTACCCTTTGCGACAGTATGGATAGACCTGGAGAACATTTAGCTAAGTGAAATAAGCCAGTCAGAGAAATACAAATACCACACGATTTCACTCGTAGGTAGCCTCTGATGAGAAAACTGAACTAACAAGCAGAATAGAGACAGACTCACAGAGAGAGCAGGATGGCAGCCATGGAGGTGGAGGGCATGTTTAGGGGGTAGAGAGATCAAGCAAAAAGGTGAAAGGACTCAGGGACATGGACAACAGTGTGGCGATTACAGAGAGAGGAGGGGTAAGGGGCTAAATGGCATTGGAAAAGAAATACAATAAAAATAAATACAAATAAAGTGATTTTCCCCACAAAGTAAAAGTAATTTCTAAAATAAGTACTTAATCAGATTTGGTTTAAAATTCCTTGATGGCAAGAAGAAGTCATAAACTGCAATACTACAGACTGGATTCACCCTTAGAAGGAAGAACTTCTGAAGTAGAAGAGTGTTTGAAATCTCTTTCCTTGGAGTTTTTTAACCCTAAGGATTTTAGGGTTCAAAATCCCTAAAAATATCTCTTTAAAGAGATATGATCTCTTTATTCTAGGTGAGCTTTCATATTTTCTGCTTTTTCACACTATATCCCAGCAAAATCACTTTAAATATAAAGCTATCATTAAATATGCTAGTTATTGCCACAAAAATGCAGCACGGCAAACACTTAATGTTCAATAAGCATCTATGAATATTTATTTTGTTCATCTGCAGATAAATGCACCTAGACTGGGCCAAACCGAGAAGGCTCTGCTCCGAGAATCTCTCATCCTGCATGAACCAACAGTTACAGAAAAGCCTGTTCTTTTGAGGCAATGGCAGATGTCCAGAAAGGGAGTGCAAACTGGAAAGCTTTCTTAAGGCCTGGGCCAGAACCTGGTACCCTACCATTTCCATGTATCCCATTGTTCCAAGTGAGTCACTTGGCCCAACCCAAAGGTCAAAGGTCATGGATATATACTCTGCATTTTATAGTACAAGGAATTACAAAGACATGAAGCTGAGAAAGTACATAAAGGTAGGGTAAAGAATAGAATTCATTAATGTAATAAATCTTCCAAAATATTCAAATTGGATTCTAAGTACAAGGAGCATTTTTTCCACCATCTACAGTGTCCCGTTCAGCATTTTCACCTTTTTCCCCAGAAGTCTCTCCTGAGGTGGTGTGAAGAGGGTTTGGCAAAAAGGTATAATAACTCCAAAGAACTAACATTTCTCTGTTACTTAACAATTTAACTATTAGTTCCAACTAGAAAGACAGGGGAAAAAACACAAAGAAATGGCATGCAAGGGCGCAGAGAGAGAAGCTTGCCTTTGGAGCCTCTCATACCTCATTTCTTCCTCCAGACCCACGTGGGATAGTTACAGATTTTGCAAACAGACCATATGCTCCCAGTTCCCTAATATTAAAAGCTGTCTCATCTTGCTTTATTTAAAATGATATTTATAGTTCCCTCTGCTCTATATGTGAGTAGTTAAGCATTTATCCATGATCATTGGCATTTATTAAACTATTCTGACCAGATTTCATATAGCAAATTCTATTTGTGAGTTATTGCTCCAAGCTGCATGTGTTAAAAGCTGGGAATTATTCTAAGGAGGAGTGGGGTGGAGAGGGGCTCTTCAGTAATATCAATATTTTTTCTATTTTATGTGGTTCTTTGTTAAATAATAATAATATTTACACTAGTAATATTTACACAGTGTGACCATGAACACGAGTGGATATAGTAGGAAGTTTCCCAGGAGACATGAGTCATTGGGACAAGGCACTTGAAAATTACCAGGATGACGGAGAGAGGCGTGGCAATCTCAAAAGGCGAGAAACTTCCCATGCTCATTTACTTTATAACCAAAAAAAAAAATTTTTTTCTTGTAATTTTTTCTTTGACATGTTAATATTAAAATAAAATATTCCCTGCGCAGAGTGGTAAATTGTAGCTGGGGCCTGTCCTCCACCACCCTCTGCAAAATTTTGATGTGTGAAGCTCTGAATATTTGCCAAAACTATTCCAGTAAATGAATATTCCTTCTATAAATAACTGAAGATTTAACTGCAATTCATTATGCACTTACATTAACCATTTTCCATTTATCTACTCAGAGCCCTGCAAAATATAGAACATTTATTTTAACATTGTCAAGAGTGAAATATCTCCCTTGAAATACTTTGGTAACTTTTTTTCTTTGCATATGAACCAAAATCCTGCAGACTCTGGGTCTAAACCCACCTTCCTGGCTAGCTTCATCTCCCTTTACTTGTCTGCCCCTGCCAGGCCCACCACAGGGCCTTTGCACAGCCTGTGCCTTCAACGGCTGCTTCCCCAGCACAGCCACCCTGCTACCTCCTCAAGGAAGTCATTCTTTACTCACTTCAAGTTCACTTGTAATATTTTTATATACCTATGCTCTTTTTAGTTTGCAATTACACATAACCCAGGTGACCATTTGGTTAATATCTAGAAAGATAACGGAAGCTTCAGGAGAGCCCAGACATGTATTTTTCATCACCAATATATACTTAGCCTCTAGCACAAACTCTAGTATCTAACAGATACTCAGTAGCTATTTGATAAACAAATGGGTGTTTTATTTAAAAGTGGCTATAAATGCTGGGTAGTTAAAAGGTGAAATGTTTTGGTGGGATGTTAAGCTACATTCTCAAACTCAAATCTACTCTTCTACAGTCAGCATTGTGCTGTTGCTGAGATTAGACTCTGCAAACTACAGTTTTCCTTTGTAAATTGGTTCCCTGCCAATAGCGAGAACTAGAGAAAAATTGGAAGCCAGAAAGAGGGAAGAAGGGACTTTCCCCTTCGTGTTAGCTCCCTGTTCCCTGGGCCAAAGAAATAGCCATGCATTTGGATATGGATTTGTTTTCCCTGCCAACATTACCATCTGTGAACTTCTGAAACGCCTTCTTCTCTCAGATTCCACATAATGTTTCTCATTACTGAGGAACTCATTTTGCTGCAGAAGAAATGGCTCCACAGCCATGGTCATGCCCATGGAATGAATCACTGGTCTTAGCATATAACCCGTCATCCTGAAGGAACTGGCCTGAGGAACAGGACAACAAAGCCTAACAGTGACTCAGTTATGCTGCTAGCTATGAAATAAATACCATGAAATATTGGAGTGCTATTTTACAAAATACCGACTATGTATAGAATCAGCCTAAGAATCCTGAAACACTAATTCAATACATAGTGTCATTTCTTCCATACTGTAATACACAGGTACAGGAATTAAGAAGTGAAAGTGACTTTACTTGCTATTGCAGCTAATAATCCATTCTGAAAAATTTTTCCTACTCAAGAAATTAGGATTGATTCTACTTTGGGGTCTTAATTATCACAAAAGAAATGCTTTTATCAGGAGACATAACAATGGTTCCACTGATCTACATGTTGAGACTCTGATCTGGCTATTTGGAGCTCTTTGTATCACTGAACCAATAGGTTAGGATTAGGATAATGAGTATAATCATTCCTGATTGTCAAAGATAAAATAGATAAAAAACAAAAAATGGAACTGCCTTTGGATCCAGCAATTCCACTGCTGGGATTATACCCTAAGAATCCTGGAACACTAATTCAAAGGAACATATGCACCCCAATGTTCATGGCAGCAGAATTTACAATAGCCAAGAGATGGAAATAGCCTAGGTGCCCATCAGTAGAAGAATGAATAAAAAAACTGTGGTATATTTACACAATGGAATACTACACAGAAGAAAGAAAGGAGCTCCTACCCTTCGCAACAGCACGGATGGAACTGGAGAGCATTATGCTAAGTAAGCCAGGCAGTGAGGGACAGATACCATATGATCTCAACTATACATGGAACCTAACCAACAAAACAAGCAAGCAAAACATAACCAGAGACATTGAAATAAAGAACAAACTGACAGTCACTAGAGGGGAGGGAGGAGCTGCAATTTTGTTTACTGTACATGGACAACAATAAAAAAAATTGTAATAATATAAGGTGCTGACCTGAGAGAAAACAGAATGGCTAGTAGAATGAGAGAGGTAAAAATATCAACTACACCTTCACAGCCATTTACAGAAAAAGGATTGTAGCCGCTATACATATCATCATTTTTGCTTGTTAAATACATTTATATTTGTACACATCAACTAATTCCCTTTTTATGCTTTATTTTATCTTCGTGTGTATAGGGATTGCTCGAAGTTATTAGTATTCTAATTCATTCTTTAGTGTGCCATATTCAAATCAGAACTGTGACTAAAGAAGAGGGGCATTATCATTGCCCAGAGACAGAGACTGTTGGAATCTTAGGGAAGAGGGTGAGCACATACTTTTTTAAAAAATAGTTAATTCTTTTTAAGTACAGCGAAAGTTGTTCAAATGACGAACTAAGATGAGTAAGGAGAGGGGTGAGTCGCATCTGTTTTTAATCTATTGTCTCTGGTCCAAATCTAATCTTTACTTCTCTATTCTGTGACGATGTTGGGCTGGGACCCAGTGGTGTGTTAGAGCCAACGAGTATCTGCAATTATAAGCCAATTGTCAAATTATTGAGGAATTTTGAAAGCTGGTTGTTAAATAGTCATTATTTAAAATTAAATTACATAAACTTAACATTAAATAAATTATATTAAATATAAAGAAAATGAATACTCAAAATGTATCACTTCTTAATTACTACATTTTACTATTTTCTACTTTGAGGTCATTTACATCAATTATATTGGCATCATATATAAATAATTTCTTCATATTGTTGGAGCATGTTGAAACCTTGGGATCAACTGTGATGAAAGTATTTACGCTATAAATATAGAGAAGTTCTACAAATTTAGGCTTTCTCTTTCTTATTTCTTGTTATATACATATCAGCATACCACTGGTTGGGACTTTGTAAACTGTATTTTTCTTTTGTCAGTTGACCACCCTAATAGGTTCTAATCACATTTGACACCAGCAGAGGGAGATTGAAAGGTAGGAGGAGAACAGAAGAAATTTCCTTCATCCTGTTTGATCCGTATTGTCAGCATAGCAACCACAGATGCACTGCACCCCGGCGGCAGCAGGTGGCCCCAGTCTGCAGCTTCTTTCGACACCCCCAGGACATACCACACTGGATTCCAAAGAGGAATAGCTTGAACTCTTTTGAGAAGGGGCTGGAGAGAAGTATTCCAAGTCATGAAAGGCAAGGACCTACATCCAAGAATACTCGATCCAGCTAAACTCTCATTTAGAATGGAAGGGCAGATAAAGTGCTTCTCAGATAAGGTCAAGTTCAAGGAGTTCATCATCACCCAGCCTTTATTATATGAAATTCTAAAGGGATTTATATAAGGTATGGAGGGATATCAACAGGGGAGTGGTAGCGGGAGAGGGGGGAAAGGGGCAGAGAATAAGTAGCATAAATGGTAGGTAGAAAACAGACAGGGGGAGGTTAAGAATAGTATAGGAAATGTAGAAGCCAAAGAACTTATGTGTATGACCCATGGACAAAAACTAAAGGGCAGGGAATGGGGGGGAATGGAGGCGGAGGGGAAGAAAGGGGAAAAAATGGGACAACTATAATAGTATAATCAATAAAATATATTTAAAAAATAGTTTGAACTCTTAGGAGTGGGATGAGAAAATAATGTCCAACTCCATTCAACTTTTTTATCTTGAGCCAACCATTCAAGAACAGACCCAGACTACTTTTGACATTTCTTATCTAAGTTGAATTGTAGTTAATCATAAATTATGTATTTATTATGTCATTGGATATATGATATTGATGAAAGTTGCATGCTATATATACTCAGGCCATAAACATCCCAACTCATATGTTTCCCTCCCTTCTTTTGTTGAGACTACTTCTTAAAACATACAGAACGATCCTGTCTGGAGCTAATCACAAGTAATTCTATCTCTAGAACTGCTTATTATTGTTTTTATATTTTAAATAGAGGCCATAGACACCTCTTCTTTATTTACTTGAAATAATATTTGAAAAAGTAATTATAGCAGCTATTCAACATCAAGGGGCTTAGGTAACTGTTTAATAACCATTTTTGCATTAGTGAATATTTTCAATTGCTGATAATTGAATCACACACCCACACAGGGACATAATCACATCACTTGTATTCTGAAGTGTAATACTGAGAAAACCAGATGGTCTTGCCTTCTTTTCTTTTTCTTCTTCTTTTTTAAATTAAGATTTATACCTACTTAGGAAAAACTTTTTATGAGCTCTTACATGATGACCTCATTTCTTGGTTAAACAATTAGACAAAGTTATCAATGAATCTTTATTTTTGTCATATGTGATGCCTTGGTCACATAGCACTGATTTAGACTTTTTTCTGCTATAATGTCTTTCAGTAACAGTGTGTTTGTGAATAGACAGCCAATGCATGTAAACAAAATTTTCTCAGTTTTATGCACATTACTAACATTTATTATATTTATTGATTAGCTATTCAGTTAGAAGTACTGGGAATAGTTGCTAAACTTCCATGTTTTAAAAATGACTACTGTTCGATATAAGTAAAAGTTTCATGTTTTTAAAATTACTTTTGTTGAAGATAACATAAATAAATATCCTTTACAAATATAAAGAAATGCCAGCTTTCAGCAATATCTTGGACTTGTAAAACACGATGTAATTCACTCTTGTCCTCATATGTCATTTTGTAGTATTTTTCCATATTCTCAAATGCAGAGCTTTATTAATGAGATGGGAGACTCACTAATATTAAGATAATTTAGCATCCATTCCACAGTCTGCAAAGGATCTGAAACAAAATTACTCCACACATACCAAACACTAATGCAGCAGGCCCTGAGATTCTCACTCGCAGAGAAAAAATGGCTTATTACCTGCAGTTCACAGAGATCAGGACCCAGCTGGTTAAGTGCTTACAACTGATTTATGAGGAGACTATAAAATCAAGAAGTTTTAATAATGTTATTATGTTAAGAAGTTTTAATATGCTTACATATTATGTTAAGAATCATAACGAGTGGCTTGGAAGTAGAATTAAAGTATGTTAATTAAATAATCTAGTGACCCGGTCAGTTGATTAGTATTTAGTCAAGATATCCAGAGATTCCCCAGACATATCAAGTTAACTTGATCATACTTAACATTCATTAGTAAAATGATTTAATAACATAAGGAATATGAGAATATTGTGAAGTTATAAAGGTCTTTGTGGTTTTTTCCTTGATTTTTTAATATGAAAAACTATCCAAAATTTGAAAAGTAGCTTGACTTATTATTACTGGTATTTTAATCATTGGCATGTTTTTGCCTATTTCATGATTATTTTAAAAATAAAATTACATCGTTAAGGTGAAATACATATTGTATACTATGCAAATTACCATTCAGTAAAATTCATCAATTTGCTGGACTGAAAGTCAAGTTTCAATGAACAAATTCAGACTAGACTATTCACTTTCTCTCCTCCCTTCCTACAAACTAAAGGCCAAAACAGGGAAATGTCCAAAAGACAAGCAGTAGCTGGGAGAAGGTAAATCTGAGAGTCTGGCTAAGACTGCACATATTTATAACTCGATGTCAATTCCAGGGACTTCATAGGGGATTGAGAGAAGAAGGTGGTGCTCATTAGGAACATTTGTCCCCTTTGCTAAATCTCTGTTACACACATTGTACATTGATAGCTTGGTTTCCCTTATGTAAAGATTCATATGACATATTCCTTTAGTGACATAGAGATGTTTTCTACTTCAAAAGAACTAATATACATCTTTTTATTTAAAAATGAAAATCATGAGACCCACTGTGTTAATCATGAGCCATTCAGTAACCACATGGAGCTACACAGCTCCCTTGAAACTTCCCTGGCCCTCCTCACTTTATATGTGTATATTTTTTCACTGTATGTCACACACATAATAATAAATATGGGAATTATAATAAAAATAATACAAACACTCCTATTTGCTGTCATCTCTCCTATGCACTATTATCATTTTTCTCTATAATACATATTTTGGGTAGAAAACCTATGTTTTATAGAAAATCAGATTAATTTAGGCAATTAATAACGATATTTTACTTAAAAATTACTATTACTACACACACTAACTTGGATGAATCCTAAAAGAATTGTGCTGAAAAAAATCCCCAATGTTACATACTATATGATTTCATGAATGAATACAGTTCTCTAGACATGACATTGTTATAGAAATAGAGCATGGATTAGAAGTTACCAGGGACTGGGTGTGGGAGGAGGTGTTGGGTATAGTTATAAAAGGGCAACAACAGCATGGAGCTTTATGGTGATGGAACTGTTCTGTGTTGATTGACAGCAGATTGATTGACAGCCTCAAATTTAAATGACACTTTTGACTTCTCCTAATTTGACTTGATAATTGAAATGAGTTCATTGAAATTTGTTTAATCATTTTTATTAAATACAATATTAGAAATATTATTGTGATTGAATCCTATTCTGGCTACAAATATTTTTCTTTAAGAAATAACTTACTACTAAAACTTAAAAACAGGCATCATGACTGGGCTAGCTGCCTTGTCAACAGCAAGGAAGCTACCTGATGCCTCATGGCATCTGAGTATTAAGCTCTCAGCTCTTAGTAATTGTTTAAAGAATAAAGCAGTGCTAGGGCTGGATTCATAATGTCTAAATATCTAAAGTGATTGCCATTATAATAACAAAAAGCTGTCTAGTTATTAAGTTTTGAGATTAGCATTCCTAATAAGAGATTATGCAGCAATGTTAGGAAAAAGAAGTTACATTTGAAAATGTCATCAAAGAGAATTAAAAACATTTTCAATAAATAATTGCTAAGTAGATTTAGAGCTATGCAGTTTTAGTAGCACTGTATAATTAGCTTAGGTAGAAATCAAGAACTAGGCACTATGCCCAACATAGAAAAATATTTTCTCAGATTTAAAACCACATCTCTTACAGATACAGTATAAATTGTTACTAACCAAAAATTATAAAGCAAATCTCATGTTCTAAAAGAGGAAATCTAGTCTAACATACACAGACATTTCAAGCATAACTCTTACTAAGTTACCAGGGCTGCAGTCGGTCCAGACTCAGCCCGCCTGTAAGCATAGCATCACATAAAGGCACTTGAATCTGATCACCCAGTTCCTCCCACCTCTATTTCTCATGCATTTCTAACACATTTAACATAATATGAGAAGACTGAACAAAATAGCATTTAATACTTAAAGTGGGAGTTTTTGTTTTTATTTTCATTTTTTTTAATATAGTTTGGCTAAAATACCCCATGGTAAGATCCTATATTTTTTAGTCTTTTTAAAGATACATGTAATATTTTTATTTTGAGTTTCTAACTGATTTGGTTGTTCAAAATGAATTAATTCAGAGTGATTGGGAATTATAAATCTGAGATAGTTTTTGGAGATCATGTTAATATTAGAAAAGATTACTTGAAAATTATTTGCACACTAGCTCAATTCTTATTACTATGTTATTATTTCAAGATTATAGTATTTAGCACTGATGTATTTTCACTGCAACTGATGGATGTCAAGTTGGTTTTTTCTCCTTTTAAACACTCTGCAAATATGTATCTTTGGTAGGCCAAGCCCTTGCATATGAGTCTTTTACTTTATAAGAAGTAAGGCTAAGTATCTTCCTGTTTTACCTCAAGGTAAGATGATAGGTTTCCTGTACATTATGAAGACATATAAATAAATTAATTATATAACTATATATAAACATATTATGTATTATAATTATATAAATATATATTATAACTATACAAATATGTATAAGCAAGATACATAATATATCAAATATTTCTATAAAGAGAAAACTAGACAATAGCATAAAACGTAGTGATAATATAAACTGTGCTATTGCGATATTAACTTCTATAGATGTGGTTTGTAGATAAGCAACTAATTGCATATTAAATAGCAGACAGACTGGGATAGAAATCAGTTCAGTCTACACCCATTGATGACCTGAACCAAAAAGATCACCTGTGCCAATTGTATGGGATCCATCTTGTCTGGTAGAGAAGATTAAGAAATATATCTCCATCAGGGGATTTTGGCTATGTGAATAATACGTCTTTAAGCCTCAAAACAAAACCCTGAGGCAGCAAAGAGTGTAAATTATTTGCACCATGTAGATGCTGTTTCTGCAGAAAAGTTAAGGGAATAGCTCTGTTCTATTTTTTCCCCAAACTCATTCTCACAGGGAATACATTTTGCTCTTAGTTTCCAATACATTTATCCTAATTATCCTGAAAGGAAATTAATGTCACTATTTTATTTCTATAAATGGCAAGGGAAAGAACTGACCAGATTAACTGATTCTTAAGGGTCCAACAGCAGATCCAGGGGGAACAGCTGAATGGGAGAATGAAGGAGCTGTCATCCAGAGTGCCAGACTTTGAAATCTGCTCAATGAGGCTCAAGGGAGGAACCGCGCAAGACCGTGAAAAAGCATTCAGTTCAATCTCTGCATGAGTGGGTTCATTTGCTCGGTTCCTGTCTTTGCCTATAGTCAGTACCTTACTTTGGCTAGTCATTCCCCAATCCATTTGGGAGGTCAAAGAAGACAGAGCAAAAAATCTACAGAGTGACTCAATGTCCAGTAATTTGTGAGTAGCATGTCTTCATATAGAAGAGAGAAAAAAAAATAAAGTAATATAGAAGTTACTGGACTTTGAGATCAACTATTCTCCCTGCAGCTGAAATCTTCATTCTATTGACAAGGGGTTACTAAGTAGTATGTCATCCTTATCTCTAAAATAATACTTTTCTTCAAAGACTTTCTATGAAAAATTAATAATAATTTAAGTACATCTCACACATTTTATGGAAAAGAATGAATAACAAGTCACTTCCATTATTTTGGCTATTAGGGCTGCCAATCATCTCCACGTGCACACAAGATGCCTGTTACCTGGGACACTCACCTGTCATCATCAGCATGCCTCCTGTCATTGTCAGTACACCAAAGAGGGGGGCATGCACGGTTTTGCATACCTCTCTCTTCCTCAACGCTGCCACTTCCCATGCCCCAGGACCTCAGTGAGAACAGGAGTAATACTCAAGAAAAACCACCTGGCCCCGTCAACACTGCCATCAACCATCTGAACACTGCTCCGAGCCTGGCTGTCTGCTCTGGAGCACCTGAGACTTATAGAAAAAAGTCACCACACATACGACTATCATTTTGCACAGGGTAATTATGGTAATTCATTCACCTGGGCATTGTCACCTGTGTTCATTGCATTTCTGTGGCTGTTGTGTCCAAACTCCACAATGTTTATAGTTAGTGGAGAATATCAGCCCTAACTCAATTATATTTACCCTCAAATGTGCCTGCAAAATTCAGTTTGTCAATTGTGCTCTGAAAAATATGCATAATCTCCATAGGATAATGTTATGATTTTCTGTTTGGGGAACATATCTGACAGTTTGAGCTTTTAATTCTTTACTACATGCTCTCTGATTTCAATGTGAACATTTGTGATAAATGGTAAGAATAAAAAAAAATACCCATTTAATGCCCTCATGACTGCCTTTCATATACAGAATTACATTGCTGAGTAATAAATGATATTCTTTGACATGCCGGTGTTTATTTTCATTCCATACTGAGAATGACAAACACATAAAACTAAAAGGAAAAAATCTGAGACCTGGGAGACGTCGTCAAATGGCCCTTCAATACCATGTCTCTCAAACAACTTCTCATTCAAATCTTACCTCCTTTCCAGACCTCGCCATTCGGAAAAACACCAACAAATGCCCAAGATGGCACATTTCTCTCTGGGAAATATCGTTTACTTTCTCTTTATTGGCTTTGGGGTACATTTTGGTACTTGTGACTGTTTATTTCCTTGTTTTAATTATTTTTTATTAGAGCATTGTGATGTAATGTGCTCTGGGCTGTTTATATGTTACAAGATGTTCATTTGCAACATAATTAAACTCATATTTTTCTCTGTCCCCTGAGTAAAGGTTAGACCTTAAAATTTTGAGTATTATAGCACTTCTACTGATTGTCTAACAAACCGAATATGTAATTGTGTACATTTCAAAATAAAATGATAAAAATTATATAAATATTTCACAGGAAACACCATGAAGTGAAATCCATCAGTTCCTCCTAAACAGACCTCATATTGGATGTTTACCATAGTAAATATCTCCCATTCTCAATGAGAGAAAACAGAAGAAACATCACAAAGTAAATAATTGGAGCAATGGGCCCAGAGAAGCTGAGAATAAGTTCAGAATATATAATTTACTAATTTGTGGTTTGGGACAAATTCTTAATTTCACTAAGCTTAAATTACCTCATATGTGTAAAAGAAATGATAACACAGGATTATTTTGAGAACCATAGAATTTCTGTATATGAAATTCTATATTTTATGGCATCTTTCACATGTAATTATTTATAGTACATCTTCAAAGATTGTACCCAAATGTGAAATATTAAAAAAAAAGAATGTTACCTTTTGGTAACTTTTGCCTAATGTTTATGGAAAAGTGCACTCGAAACTGTCCTCTATATCAGTACGTCTCAAAGGCGTGCACACCCAGAGCATCTTCGGATGCCGGTTCAGTGGGTCTGGGATGGGCCTGTGATTCAGGACCACGCACAGCATGAGCCAGGATCCACGCCTGTCTTTGAACCATTTGTCCCCAGTCCATGACAACGAAATAAAGAGCTTGTACCAGAATCTGAACCAAGACAACAATTCCTTCATAAAGAAAGTCTAGTTATAAAAAAAAAAAATGTCAGCTGTACAAAACGGAGTATTTGGTGAAGCGGTTAATTTCCATCTGGCTAGAACGCCTTACCGCAGCATGAACTAGGAAACAACCAGTTTCATCAGGCCCTTGGAGTAGCATTGTTTCAGACTGATGGGAGAGGAAAGCATTTAAAATGCCATTTTATCTTTTGTTCATTGTAAAGTTTCTGTACATCTAGCATATCTAAAGCAAGGGTGCTTTGGGGAAAAGTGCTACTATTGAATGGTTAATCAGCAAAATGTTGGACTCCAATAAATCTGAGTCAAATTTCCTGTTCTGCCACTTACTAGCAGTATGACTTTTAGACAAATTATTTAACTTCTTTAAACCTCAGTTTTCTCAACTATGAAATATGAATCATGATACCTATGTCATAGATATCATATTATCAATTTACCCATTCAACAAATACATATCGATTTCTGAATGGTAGCATAGGAGTGAAAAAGACAAAGTCCCTACTTATACCCGATGCCGCGTGCAAATGAGATAATACATATAAAAGAACTTGGCAATAACTTTTCCTTTCCTGTCTCCACTTCTCTCTTTCCCGAGTCATACACACAACTCCCAATTAAATGTTGACACAGTGAAGTATGCCTAACTTTTAATACTACTGTGATTACAAAATATGAGATAACGAAACAACATCTGATAGGAAGTAGTATATTAAAGGCTCATTCCAGAGTTTAAAGCTCAACTTGAAAAGCCTCTAAACAAGGAAATATCACACAAGTTATTTAACCTCCTCCGGCTTCATCTTCCTCCTTTATACACAGGGATGATGAGTTCTACTTCATAATACTGTTGAGGAAACTAACTAATATGTAAAGATGTTGGTGAAAAATTATAGCTCTTTTATTGTTAAGGGCCTATTTCTGGATTAGACCGTTTAGATGGAGATGGTTGGCATGGATTTTTGTAACCCTGGTATTTGCTCCCCAAGGAAATGGACTGTACGTGATTTCCAATATATTTCTACTGCCTACTTTAAATATGAATAGTTTTTCAATGTTTGTTGGTAAAAAAAGGAGGGAAGGAGCAGGGGAAGATGGAAGAAAGAAAATACAGGATGACGGAGGACTCAGTTCATGGATGTCTCGCATCAGGTTATCATCGTCACTCTGATCAGGCTGCCATCAGGTCATGGGCTGAAATGACCATGTTCAACACTGTGTGGCCCTCCCCTCCCACTGGGCCGGCCATATAACACGGGGAATGACTGATACACCTGTAGTGCATGGTGCCCGAATATACGGGTTACTCGACCATTAGTATCATTTTTCTCTGTCCTTTGTCCTATGGGCAGATAAGGTTTGAAGTTGAGCAGAGAAGAGGTTATTGCTTCCTAGAAAACTCAGGGAAGAATTAATATATGCACAAGACATTCAAGAGTGATTAGAATTCCCACAGACAGAAACATAACTGAGAAGCCATTGTTATTTCATGTTTATCAACATATCATTTAGTGTTATGTTTAAAGGTTCTCACATTTGTTTTATGATGAATAAAAATGTATATAAATATGTTGCCATATAGTCCTCAAAGTAAAAAGCACAATATATTTTATAACTTCATTATGAAAATCTTTAAGCAAAATCAAGACATTTTAAGAAGCTTAGGTTACTGTATATATAATCTCATCTAGGGGGACAGGGAAAAAAAGCCATGAGGAAAAAGATTACAACTCTAAATCACTGAACCCCCATGCAAAATTCGAGACAGTACAGTTTAGTCCTCCATTACTTATTTATAAAATCGGATATATTTAGAAGAGGATGGGGAAGACACAGCGGATGCTATTGCTGTGAGCACTGATGGGATCTGTCTCCTACCCACTGCAGGCAAAATTATAGCTCTTGGGAAACTGATTGTCTTCTGTTAAACACTATAATTTCTAATATAATTGGCCAATAAATAACAACATAAATTAATCGTTGCATTTAAATACTAGTGAGATTCATTTCTATTGAGCTTTGGCATATTTCACATAGGCATTAATGTGCCTCAAATCAGGGGAAAAAACTAAACCACAGCAACCTTGTGGACATTTTTAGCTTGTAAAGAGCACATCTTTGTGGTGATATTCAAGCAAGCCTACATCGTATGGAAATTTGGGTGTGTTCAAGTTACTAAGTATATTTTTATGCAGCAAGTTTTTTTTTATAGTTGGGTTGTTCATTAGACTGTGATTAATGTCATGCTTATTTTCATATGCAGTTATAAAACTAACATTTACATGAAATAAGAAAGAAAGAAGAACAGCAGTAAAAGAGAAGAAGCTAACACTGCAAAGCTAACAATGAAGTCATCAGTAAAGAATTGCTTTAAGCTCTCCTATCAGGGAGGAGGACAAAAATTATTCAACAACCATATACGACTGTGAAAATAAAATGCAGTCCCGCTAATTCCAAATATGGCGGTTCTGGTAAACCTTGGGGTTTACATTCAGACTGTGAGTGTGAATCTGATGAATTTTTGCTGACTCTTTTAAAAAATTAAAAAGAGAAACTCATCATCACATGTAACTTGATTTATAACTCCATAAGAACTTAAATAAGAACTGTCAAAGACTACAGCCTACAAAATTTTCATCCTTCCTTTCCAAAAGTGAGCCAGGGAGAGTACTTGGGACACACTAAGATGGACTCAATTCCAGGATAAGAAACAGTTTGGCCTAATAATGGATTCCACAAGTTCTGTTTCACATTCAGCTATATTCCCAGTTTGTTACTATTATTAAGTATAGTTGTTTCATTTTAAAAAATACTTATTGGTATTTCTATTGACTTCAAGAACAACATAGGAGGAATCAGAGGCCAAAAATTATCTTTTCAAGGTCAAACACTAAGTTAGGAGTTAAAGTTTATTTTTGTCTAAATAACCTACTGTCATTTATTCATCAGGTTATTAGAAATGCACTTATAGTAACAGCCATGAAAGACTCAGACCTTATATTTTCAGAAAATTCTCATGTTCTCCAGTAGTCCAAACCCTTCCAATGTAAGAACTCTCTTTTTAGTAACTGATAGCGAGTCAGACTTTCCTTGAACACTCCCAACAAAGGGAAACTTGAGAAACTCAAATCACCAAACAGTAGATTTCTATCTGTTAATCGTAATTTTCCTTTTGGGGTAGTGAAGACAACTGTACTTGAACAATAATAAAAAAATGTGGAAAAAAATAAAAATATATTTATAAAGAGTCTACTGTGTACCAACCACTGTTCTGGCCTTGGGATACAGCAAGGAACAAAATAAACTTAACTTTCCAGCATTCTTTTTTTTTTTTTTTAATTTTTTTTTAAGATTTTATTTCTTTTTATTTTTTTTTAGAGAGGGGGAAGGGAGGGAGACAGAGAGGGAGAGAAACAGCAATGTATGGTTGCCTCTCACACTGCCCTCACTGGGGACCCGGCCCACAACCCAGGCATGTGCCCTGATGGGGAATCGAACTGGCGACCCTTTGGTTCCCAGCCCGTGCTCAATCCACTGAGCTACACCAGCCAGGGCTCCAGCATTCTTGACGTCTACATTTTAGAAGAGGAAAGTAAACAACTAAGAAAAAAGCATCGTACAATATGTCAAAAAGGTAGGAAGGAGAAGTGCCATTCTAGATAAGGTGGCTAGGGAAGTGCTTTTGGGTGAGACAACACTCACATGGCTGAGAGACTGATGAAAGCTCATCCCTGTCTGTGCACTGCAACCCCATGCCTGGCACAGTGGCTGGTTCATAAGAAGTGCTCAATAAACATTTGATAATTGAATGAATGAGTGAATGGATTGAAACTTATGTTCCTTAGCCCATAGTGAACTACATCCTTATATGAATCTCCCACCAGAGATAACTGGAAGAGACAAGACTGGAGCAGCTGGTACAGTAACTCAAATGAGTCGATTATGTTCTATATCAGTGAAATAGATGTAGGGAGGCAAAATAAAAATGATAGAATGCAGTGGCAGAGTAAATGTGGAAAGAGTAAGAGAAAGAAGGAAATAATGACACTAGACTTCTCACTTAAAAAACCTGCATGACCCCCTGATGATTGTAGCTGAATTGATTGGGCCTCATCCCACAAAGTGAAAGGTTGTTGGTTTGATTCTCCAGTCGGTCAGGACATATGCCTGGGTTTGGGCTGCTGATTCATTCCCCAGAGGCAACCAATTGATACTTCCCTCTTGCATCAATGTTTCTCTCCCCCCCCCTCTAAAAGCAATTTAAAAAGTCCTTGTGTGAGGATTAAAAAAAAAACCTGCATGAATGATAGTACTGTTCACTTACTTGGGAAATACAGGGAATGTATGTAGGAGAAAGATGGTGAGTTTATTTATAGACATATTCATTTTGTATTATCTTAGAATATCCAAGCAAAGATAGTCATTTAATTACAGAGCCAAAAATCAGATAAGACATTTACATTTTAAAACCATAAATTTCTTACTAACCTATATAATTTTATTAACCAATGTCAATGTAATAAATTCTGTAAAACTTATAAAAATAAATAGAATAGTCAGCATATAAATAATAATGAAGTTATAAAAGTGGATGAGATCACTAATCCAGTGAGAGAAGAATCATAAAAAATATTCTAAAACATCCCAACATTTAAGGATGAGTAGAGAAGGTGGCTGTTAAGGTCTGTGAAAGAGCTGTCAGAGAAGTACTAAGAGAATTGGAAAATTATCATGTCAAGAAATGTAATTTAAAAATTGTATTTCAGGAGGGAATGAATGTCAGTGTTAGATGTTTCTAGAGGCTAAAATAAATATTGAAAAGTGGACAGTAGTCCAGAATAATGACATGCAGATGTTTAGTGATCTGTTCAAGAGAAGTTTCAGTGCAGTGGTGAGGCCAGACAGATTAAAACAGAAAAAAGTCAGAATCAGAGGTGAGTAAGTGGAGACAACCACTGTAGACAATTATATTTCAAGAAGTTTCACTGTGATGGAGAGAGAAAATAGAAGAGGAAAGAGAAGAGGGACAGGAAGAGAATGGGAGGAGGGGAAGAGGGGTAGGGTAGGGCAAGCTGAGGTAGGGTAGGGCAAGCTGAGGTAGGGTAGGGCAAGCTGAGGTAGGGTAGGGCAAGCTGAGGTGAGGCAGAGGTGGAAGGAAAAGCAAGAAGAGGCAGTGAGGCAAGAAGAGAAAGAAAATGGGTATGGGAGGAGAGAGGGAGGAGGAATTAATTTGAGATATCAAAAAAGTTGATATCCCTGGCTGGTGTGGTTCAGTGGCAGCCACATCTTGGGGGCATGACAGAGGCAACTGATCGATGTTTCTCTCCCTCTCTTTGTCCCACCCTTCCTCTCTCTCTCTAAAAATAAATATATAAAATATTTTCTTTAAAAAGTTGGTAAATGTGGCTTCTAAGACTTTGTTTAAGCCATAATTAATGCGTAAAATCAGGAGAGTCTTATATCATTCCTTTAGGGATGTCCTTCCTTCCAATCCCATAGTAAAAATAAAAATTCTTTTCTAGACCTCCAGCTTCAACTCCAAGATACAGTGAGCTAGAAGGAGAGTCCCCACTATGTTTACAATGAAAAAGAGTTAGACTATCTGTAAATTATGACTTTTTTCCAAATTAATGATTTCATTTTGAGATCATTGTAGATTTACATGTAGTTGTAAGACATAATACAGAGAGATTCCATATATCATGTACCCAAATTTACCTAATGATCCTTCCAAATATTGCTTAATATGTTCTTTCTTCCTCACATGTCAAGGTTTCTTCTTTTATTGTTCCCTTTCTATTTAGAAAACATTGAGGGGGTTTTTTCCCCTTTAGGTTAAGTTGCTGGCAACAAATTCTCTA
Source organism: Micronycteris hirsuta (assembly GCA_004026765.1). Classification (NCBI taxonomy): domain Eukaryota; kingdom Metazoa; phylum Chordata; class Mammalia; order Chiroptera; family Phyllostomidae; genus Micronycteris; species Micronycteris hirsuta. Next base: position 79,236 of record PVJI01005015.1, read on the forward strand.
AGTTTTCCTTCACCTGATAATGTCTGATTTCCCCTTTATTTCTGAGGACATTTTTGTTGGGACATTTTGCTGGATTCTGAGTTGCCAGTTCCTTTATTTTACCACTTGAAAACATTCTGTCAGTTCCTTTTGATTTCCATGTTTCTGATGAGAAATCATACATCACTTGAATGGTTTTCCTTTGTATGTAAGGTGTCTTTATCTTTGGTTCATTCAAGTTTTTGGGGGGGAAGGGAGTCTGTTTTAATCAAAAGTTTAATTATACTGTGTTTGCATATGGATTTCTTTGGTTTTACCCTGTTCTAGATTTACTCAGCTCCTTGAACATAGACCTATCTCTTGCCAGATATGGAAAGTTTTCAGCCGTTACTCCCTCCAGTATTTTTCAGCTCTGCCCTTTTTCAGGGCTCCAATGACATGCATGTGTGATCTTTTGTTAGGGTTGCATGGAGCCCTGAAGCTCTACTTATTTGTTTCAATCTATCTTCTACAGTTGTTCAAATTAGATTTAAAAAATCAGTAAAAAAGTAAACAGAAAAGTGCCTGGCTGGTGTAGCTCAGTGGATTGAGCACAGGCTGGGAACCAGAGGGTCTTGGTTCGATTCCCAGTCGGGGCGCATGCCTGGGTTGCGGGCCAGGTCCCTGATGAGCGCCATGTGAGAGGCAACCATACACTGAAAAAGAAATAAAAAAGAAAAGAAAACAGAAAAGTAAATACATAAATTATAAAAAATAATCAACCCAAAACTAAGCAAAGAAGGAAAATATACAAAGACAAAGGAACAAATGGAAGACAACAAAATGGCAGATCTGATTATACCATATAAATATTTATATTAAATTTGAATTGATCAACCATATTTGATTTTAAAACAGAGATTATTAGATTGAAGATAAAAGCAAGATCCAACAATATGCCATCTATAAGAAACCGGCCTTATATGCAAACATGCATTAAGAAAAAAGTAAGAAAATAAATAATAATACCAAGTCAATATAAATGGAAAGTAATCTGGAGCAGCTATGTTAATAATAAACAGTGTAGATCTAAGAAAAGTGTTAACAAATATAAAAAGGAGCACTACATAATGAGAAAAGAATCAAGTCTCCAAAAATACATGACTTCTAAATGTGTATACAGCTAATAACAAGCTTCAAATACATAAGGCAAAATCTGGTAGAACTAAAGTGAGAAACAAACAAATACACATTATAGTTAGAAAGTCCAAGAAACCCTTCCCACTAATTAATAGAACAAGTAGACAGAAAATAAATAAGAATACAGAAGACCAGAACAACACCCCCAACAATAGAACTAATTGATGTTAAGATAGCAATTTGCCCAACAACAGGAGAATTTATCCCCACACACCCCACAGCCATTAGAGAAATAATAAAGTAAGAGTACAAACAACTTTATGTCAAATTATTCCACAACTTAGAATTAATGAAACAATTCCTTAACAGATACAACTTCCAAAGACTACAATGACTCAGAAATAGATAATGAATAGTCCTATATCTGTCTATGTATTAAAGAAATTAAATTCAAAGAAAAACTTTCCAAATAACACACACACACACACACACGCACACACACACACACTCAAAACTCCAGGTCAGCATGATTTCATGAATAATTCTATCAAACATTTTAGAAAGAATTATAATTTCTACAAAATCTGTTCCATAAAATATAAAAGCAGAGAATATTTGAAAGTCATTTTATGAGAACAATTTTATCCTAAAATTAAAACTAGAAAAACACATAAGAAAATTACAGACTAATATATTTCCCAAATAAAGACACAAAAATCCTCAACAGTAGATTGATAAATTGGATCTAGCAATGTATACAAAGGCAATACATCACAATCAAGAGGAATTTCATTGCAGGAATGTAAGGCTGGTGCAACACTTGAAAATTAATTGATGTGATTCATTATATTGAAAGGATAAAGGAGAAAATACACATGATCATCTCACAAGAAACAAAACAAAAAAGAAATGTATCTGACAAAATTTAACATCTATTCTGAAAACTAGGAACAGAAAGGAAATTCCTTAACTTGATAAAGGGTGTCTACAAGTCATAGGCAATGGTGAAACACTGAAGGATTTCCTTTTAATTTTGAAAATAAGACAAGGAGGACTCTATCATCATTTTATTCAACATCATACTCAGCCAGTACAACAAAGCCAGGAAAAGTAATAGATGGCATATAGGTCAAAATGAGGAAACAATACTGTCTCTATTTGCAGACAACATGGTGAACTGTGTAGGTGAGTCTCAAATAATTTACAATATAGCTCCTAGCACTAATAAATGCCCTTACTAAGGAGTACAATGAAAGAGAAAAAGAGAGAAAGAGAAGATAGAACCATGCACAGTGCTAGCATAAAGGAACTCCCAATGGCCAAAGTTAGAACAACTTAAGTAATAAAATAATGAATGATAGTACTGAACTACAATCCTAAATAGAAAATAAATACCAATTAATTAAACTTATATAAATAACCAAATGAGTAAATTAATGTGGGAGAATAGAGCATTCTTCCTTACAGACAAAAAAAAAGTCTAAATAAATAAAAAGTGCTATGAAGTTTTTTTTCCTCACTAGCAGAAAAATATCTAAACTATTATCTCTTGTTCCGTTCTTACATTTAAAGATTTTGTTGGCTGTAATAAAATAATTAAATTCTCATAATCTTATAAATTGAAGTTTGACAATACATTCTAAATATTTTCCAAAGAAAATTTAAAATTGTATCCCTCCCTTATAGCATTTTTATTTCTAACATTTGTTCACACACTTACTACTAGACAAAATCCTTGAGGGGGAAAAAAAATACTCTTTATTTTGGCTCAGAAGTATAACAGTGGAGCAAAGCAAATGGCTTTCAAGATAACATAATCATCTCTCAATTTCTATTTGCTTTTCTACTCTCATTACTCTCACTATAATTTCAGCATCAACGCTAGAATAGAATAATGGGAGGATATTTCAGCAGGTTTTGTCTAAGTATATTTCCTCTCTCAAAGCATTTGAGTGTGGTTACTTCTTCAACTGATAGTCTGTTCCTGGCTGAAGAAGGATAAAAGGGGCCCACAGTTCACTTACTGGACTGTAACTCCATTCTATTACATGGTGCTGTCATTGCTTTCTGAACACACAACTGTAGAATGGAAATGAAATGTCATGTGCTTGTAATGCATAAATCATTCAAAATCTTTACCATGTTTGTTTGACTGTCAATAAAATTGCATGACACTTTCCTTATTTTCTCTTCTAGAAATCTCTTCAGTTAAACTCACTGTGTTGTTACCTATTTGAGACCAAGAAATTTTTCAGCAAGCCAGTCAGGTAGATGCAACATTGAATTCATCATTACCCACTGAGCTGTCAGACTTAAAGATAATTTCTTATTGTTTTGACATGTTCAAATGTGCAATGTAGAAAACGTGGAAATACTCTACTAAAATCACAAATCTTCAGGTTTACAGCAGAATAATTCAAATTTTACAAAAATAAGATTCCAGATGGAACATAGTACCTAGAATTTATACCATGAACAGATCTAAAAAATCCTTCATGTTTATTTAAAATTGCTGTAGCTGTGATAATTGTTTCAATAGGTCATATTTAAATTTTAGCTGCAATACATGCAAAACTACAAGAAATTGTCTTCTTAAAGCATTCTTGTAAAATGTATTGTCTTGAAATTTGATTGATGACAACAAAATTGTTTTGAATACTTCATTTTTCTTCAAAAACTATTTTTCTTCACTCTTAAAATTCTTATTCTTGAATCAAAGATGACTAAACATGAAATTTTTCACTGCATGTTATTTTGAAGGAAAATTTTGAGCTAGACTATCCTGATTCTAATTCATCTTTAAATAATAGAAAAAACTAAAAAATAATACTTTTCTTCTCAGAAGACCATGAGTAATAAAAATTAATCACACTTTATACAGATTATTTTAATGTTATTAGCCATAAAATCCCAGATAATTCCATAAGATTGGATTTGGCAAATAATGTAATCCTTAGTATTCTGCTTCAAATTTTATAATGTTATCAGCATGATTGGTTCAAAAGATATATGTGCTTTGAAATGTTACCTAGCTATTAATATTTTATTGATTGATAATTTAAAACCCTTAAGAATTATTTTTGTACACAAAATTAATCACTTTTATCATTATTAATCAGTTTATTCACAATAATAAATATTCTCTTACATGTCCACTGACTGATTAAATTTAAGCATAAAAAGCAGAGGAGAAATTTAACCTAAATTACTTATACTTAAAAGTAGATATTCAGATATTAAACATATATCTTCATTTTTTCTGTCCGTTTTTCAGTTTGCTAATACGTACTAATTAGACACAGACAGCCCCCATAACTACTGTCCATTTGCTGATCAGTTATGCTTTGTGAGCAGGAGACAACAGGCTATGACTCATGGAACAAACCTGGCCTGTCTTTTTTTTTGTACTTCCCATCAAGCAAAACATGTTTTTATAATTTTAATTATTTAGATTTTTTAATTATAACAATTTTAAATTGTTATAAAAGTATGATCATAATGCATGAATGTAGCATATCTTTCCGTTAAGATATCTTTCCATTAGCTCTTTGCAATTTCTGTCAGCAGCATTTTATAAGTTTCTGTATTGCATGTGTATGGTATATCTTTCATAAAATGTAACACTAGTACCTCTTATTCTGGATGTTTTTTAATATATTTAAATTTCAGTTTTAAATTGTTTGATGTAAACATATAGAAATACAATTGATTTTTTATTTGTTGAATTCGTGTTATAATATGTTGAAAAACCCAGTTGCTTCTACTAGCTTTTTTTATATGTAAGGTAGCATTTTCTACAGAGACAATTTTTTCTTTCAAAAATAACAATTTCCCTTTGTTCCAAGACATCAGACATAGGAATTATAACAAAAAAAGAGGTAAAAGCAAGAAGGAAAGAAAATTTCCCCCATGTTTCAGAAATAGGAAATAATATCTCACTTCTCCAACTTCCCTTTACTTCAACTGGCCAGCTTGATTATTCACTTAGCTGAACTGCACATGATACATTAAAATTTGTTGAAAGGATTTACTGATATTGATTGATATAACGCGTGAACACATTTTTCAATATATAAGTGAAGTTATTCAAATTATTTAGGATTGAGATTCTCTGTAATTATTCTGCTTAATGTTTTATTTTCATATATTTTCTTAAGTTGCATATTTGGTGTATTTTATTTATCCAGAATCTTTATTAATCACATTTCACATCATGACCTTTAAGTGTTTACTTATAAAAATATGTCATAACATTTTGATATTTTTATTTCCTTAAAAGAGTGACACACACACACACACAAAGGGTGACACAAAGATTATAAATTAGTTAAAAATTTAAAATATGCCCTGGCTCGTGTGGCTCAGTGGATTGAGTGCTAGCCTGTGAGCCAAAGAGTCACTGGTTTGATTCCCAGCAGGGCACATGCCTGGGTTGTGAATCAGGTCCCTAGTTGGGGCATGTCAGAGGCAACCAACTGATCAATGTGTCTCTCACACATCAATGTTTCCCCCCTCTCTCCTTCCCTATCCCTCTCTCTAAAAATAAATAAATAAAATCTTTTTTAAAAAGCCTAACATAGTCTTTTACTTCCTTATGAAGTACATACATTCAATAAGAAAATGGAACTGCTGAATTGAAAGAGCAGTTCTTGAAGTTTTAACTCAGAAATGCCTAGTCTGTACTCCTGATCTCTAGTGCAGACAACCTAAGGAACCTCCTAAGAGACAGTCCTTTCCTTGCTCTGATGACTTCCATACACCTCATGACACGCTTCAGATAAACAATGAATAAAGTCTCTCACCAACAAGGACTGCATTTTTAATTTAATCTAGCCAGTTCCCAAACAGGAAGGCAAAAAATCTTTGAAGAAATAATGATAATGGATGGAAGGAGAATAAGATAGGGAGAGAATAAGACCAGAGAATCTGAGTTTTAATAGCGACTTCTTATGTGGTTGTGTCTATACTTTTAAATAGTTTTGCCTCATTTAGAACTTCATTTATGTAAAGGCAGGAAATAAGTGTGACTATAATAAACATAGTTTTATTGGTCTTGCAGATGTATAATTGGTGAGAGAGAAGGAGACTTATTACAACTTTTCAGCAAAATACACTCTTCTGAAAACAACACTGACTTTAATGTGATGATACAATAAAAATGATTTGTCTTCAAGGAAGCTCACTTTACACGTTGTGATTTCCATTGCCTTTAAAAAGGTATACCCGTCTTTGGTAATTTAAGTGGATATTTCTATTTTCAGCTGTGCTGAATCAATTATACTCATAGTTAATGAATGAATGGACAACCCCTATAGAGTAGATGGGCTGGGTGCCCCTCCTTTTGCTGATTGAATTAATTTACTCTTTCGGGCCTCCTGTGCCCACTCACCACCATCCCCAAGCACTTTCGAAAGCAATTATGCTTCCATTTAAAGCCTGTACTGAAACAAACTTTGATGATAAAAATAATAACTTCCTTCAGTTCAGTATCCTGAGTTGCTTTAATGGTTAGCAAACAACTCTCCAGAGCCATTTTCACTCTCTAATTTGTCCTGTTTCATTCTCATTGGAAAGTACAGGACAGAGGCATTTTGAAAGTCTGTTCTAAAGCTTCTAAGTAAGAGTAAGATCTGTTTTTGATGGGATTGATTTGGAAACCACTCCAACTCACTAGGGAGGACTTCACTGCATTCACTTGGAACAGTTTCTAATATGACCTTAAAAATTATTCTTTAAATTTTCCACAGGAGGAAAACAAATATAAATTCTCCAAATATCTTTTTTTCCACATTTTTTTGTAGAGAAAAACTGGCTCTCTATTCAACTCCTCCTTCTTGTTATAGTATTTTATATTGTCAACCAAACTAGAATTGCTATGTAAGTCTATAATATTTTAAAAAATTGAAAAATCCACTTTGTATGAAAAGCTTACAAAGGAAAAAAAAAAGTCACAAGTTTGGAAAATAGCCAGCAGAATGTAGTTAAAATTTGAGAAAACATTTTAGGAAGATTTATTTTATTCAGGAAGTGATATATTTGAAAATTGTAATACGTAGCCTAATTAATGTTTAATGCTGGCAGACAGATGCTAAGAGGAAAGCAGCCAAGCTTCAATGCCACTTCCCTAAATAGAAATAGAAACTCCATCATCCATCAACATGAAGCATTTATTGTGCAATCTAGTACGTGTCCATCATTACTGTACATGGCGTGGGGAGTACAAAGGAATGAGAAACCAGAAGGTTTGCCTCAATGTAAGACAACCAATGGCTAAGAAAGCTAGCGTGTTTTCACTCCAGCGTCTACTGACCTCCACTTGTGTTGAACCTAAGGTTTTATTAAAAGGACTTCAGTGAAAAGATAAAATTTAAACTGACCCTTGAACAATGCTTATGGTCTGAATAGATGAGGAGGGGATATTAAGAGGGCATTCAGGAATGGGGGGACAATAGTCTTACTTTTAAGGCCATTATTTCACCCCCACTAGAGTTCTGCATGCTAGTCACACAGTGATGGGAAGTTGGGTCGGGTCTGCTTTGTTGAATTTAGGAAACACGGAGAAATATTGTGCTAGGATTCAGAGAGTTACTAAACTTTCAGAGCAGAAGAATGGGGCAACAAAATTGACATTTAAGGACAATTCCAAGGAAGAACTATTATAAACAGAGAACAACTTTGCACTAGTCCAGGTGAGAGGGAATATAGGCCACACTGTAGCTTTGATAACAACAAGGAAGAGATAGAAATAGATGACATTTTGAAGGAGATAATTGTTAACCATTAGATGTGAATAATTAAACAAAGGAATTACACAAATCATGTATCAGAAATGTATACTTGAAGCCTATATGATCTTATGAATGAATGTTATCCCAATAAATTTAATAAAAATATATACACCATCAAAAATAATAAAATAAATATAATATTTACTTTGGAAAAAAAGAATTATTTCAAGATGATTTCATAGAATCTAGCCTCCACAACAGATAAGAAGGGAGTTCTTTTGGCAGAATCTGGGAAGTCCGGACGAAGGGCTGTTTTTGAAAGGGTGGTGGTGGGAGTGCAGGTGGTAGGAGACAGAGTGTGGACAGAACACTGTGCTTTCGTTTGCGACACTGATGTTGGGGTGATGGAAGATATTCAAAGCATGATTTATAACTGACAGTTGGAAAGGATACAGGATAAGAGCAAGAAACAGTGGAATATTCTAGGAAGCCTAAATCCGACTAACTGCCATTCCAGTGGATTTTCCTGAAATGAACAATAGCCATTTTTTTTCACCTGCTTAATGTTTTATCACTGATACTTACCACTATAATTGCTTTCATGCCTGCCACACAGGGTTGGTGAGTAGGTCATATAAAAACAAGTTTACTTCGTAAACTACAAAGGGCCATATAATTCAGCATACCACCATTACATTTTATGTTGTCTTTATATATTTATTTTTTAATGCCACAATATAAAAATACTCCTTAAGAGTAAGTTGATAAAACATGGTTTCTTACCAACACTGCAGTATGGAAAAGGAGAAAAGAAGAATAACTTCACAGTGGAGAAACCTGACTAAACGTTTCTCAGCCAGGAGATCAAGGTTCCCATCAGCAGTGATAAGTCGTATTGACATTATTTACTGTGTATATAATGTGATGAAAACACCACTTTTTCCTCTGTCGTCTCCCTCCAAAAACTCCATAAGCCCAGACTAAACTTAAGAAAAAGAATCAGACAATCTCAAGTGAGGGGCATTCTCTACAAAAGGCTTGACCAATATTCCTCAACAGAATCAAGGTCATGAAAAATAAGGAAAATCTGAGAAATTGTCATAGAAACAAAAGAGTACCAGAAGCCATGAATACAATGTGGCACCTTAGGTAGGATCCAGGAAGAGGGCCAAAAAGGGGGACATGAAGGAAAAAACTAAGATATCTGACTAGTAAAGTACAGAATTTGGTTAAAAACAATGGTTCAGCACCAGTTCATTAATTGTGACAAAGGTGATGCACTAATGTAAGATGTTAATAATAAGGGAACTGGGGGTGGGGTACATGGAAATTCTATACTACATTTACTTTTCTGAAATCTAATGGTATTTGAAACTACAATGTTTAGATAACATTTAAAAGAAACACATAAAGTCAAGGTTATACGGCAGGCAAAGGAAGGGTGGAAGGAAAGACGATTTCACTAAGTCATAAAATTTAAGACTTTTTAAAAACTTCAATATAAATTTTCTAACTAAAAAATTCTGTTCAAAAGTGGACCTCTCAGGCAGAACATAAATATAGAGGATTTAAAGCCAAAAGAGAGAGAGATTTTGGAAATATACCCTGGAAGAACAAGACAGTTTATTAAATTAATGGTCAAAAGTAATTGTTCTAAAATATCTATTCCAAAATTTGGTTGTATGATTACTAGATCTTTATTAACATACCTACATTTGAACTGCCATTAGGAAATTATTTTATAATATTTATGAAATGGGATGGGAAGGGTATTTTCAAATCTAATACTTAAATATATAATCAAAGTTTTACTACTTTCTATCTTCCTCTTGGATTCAGGAGAATTCATGTGTACTTAATTTGTTTATTATTCAGAATAGCTGTGATTTCTAGTTAATAAAAATAATTTATCCAAGAATAATTTCTAGGACTTAGCCCAGATATTTAAATAGTCCCTCTAGAAATCACTATTCCTCTGCCAATTACTATTTTATTCTCTTATTTCAACTTAGAATATATAAAACTCATTAATGATAACTAATCTTTCATTTGAAATTTCCAGTCTGAATTTCAGATATTGAAGGCTCAAGGTCTGGCTAAGGAAATGGAAATAACTGCAAATCTTGGATGCGTATATTTTTAGCCTGTTGAAGTTTGCAACTAGGGCAGGGAGCCTGTAAATTAGGTGTCTGTGGCTCCGGCCCCAAACCATTATAAGTGGAAGGTTTCATTGAGTTTGAAATGAAAATTAAGCTATATGCAAAGTTTTCATTACAAAGAGAACAGAGCTATAACTGTTCGTGAATGAAAAAGGCTGCGGGGGAGGAGCCAGGGCTGAGGAGACTGTACCAGGAAAGCCCTCTACCCCTGCTCATCAGCAGCACTCTATTTCTAATTCCTTGGAGAAGTTTTCGCACTCTTTGTATCTTAGATTATAAAACTGTAAGAGATTTGTTCTGTTTCCTCAACTTTACAGATGATAATATGAAAGATCAGATGTTCCGCCGAAGGGGCACGAGGAGCTGGGAGGAGAACGGGGGTCTCCCCACTCCTAGCTCAGTGTATTCCCCCTGGGTACAGTTTCTACAACTGCGTTTGGAAAAGGGTATTCCACGACCGACTGACCCAGAGACCCACAATGCACGTTAGTTTATTGCAGGCTTGGGGAAACGCTTTAGTTAAAAATGTAACTTTGTTTAAAATTGAATGTTCCAAAAGTATTGGACATCATGGAACACCTTTTTTGAAGTGTTACCTCTTACCACTTCGAAGAATGCCATCAGGGAAAAATCTGCCCTATGTTGTTCAAAGTCATGAAAAGGACCAGGTAACGAAAATTGTTGTTTTGACTGAAATACCTAATTTTGCCCTCTTTAAAACATCTCCCATTACTTTGACTTTCAATGGCTACATTTCAAATTGGCTAACTGGAAAGTTTAATTTTTAAACATCAAAGAATACCTGAAAAGGATTGGGTGTTATGTTCCATGAGAGGGAGAAGGACACCAAACACTGAGACAGTAGGGAAACATTTAATAAAAATGTACGATGTACAAAATATTTTTCTACACACACTCATTTTTGACCTTCCCTAAGGGAAGGTCACTGTGACTGGAAGTTAATAAGTTCTGCAATTCCTCCTGAAAGAAATCTTAGGAAAGCCATATTTTTATGCAGTCCACTAATCTAACATGTTTAATAAAACCATGAAAGCTATGACCCATTAGTTGGTGGCAACAAATATTATTTTTAAATATGTAGAATGGGATAAAATAGTATGGTCTGAAATAAGAGTATCTCATTGCATAGTGATGTGAGTATATATGCATAGATGAATTATATCTTCATTAAGATAGAAAAATGCTTGTACCTGGCTGGTGTAGCTCAGTGGATTGAGTGCAGGCTAGGAACCAGACGGTCCTGGTTCGATTCCCAGTCAGGGCACATGCCTGGGTTGCGGGCCAGGTCCCCAGTGAGGGCCATGTGAGAGGCAACCATACATTGCTGTTTCTCCCTCTCTTTCTCCCTCCCTTCTCCTCTCTCTAAAAATAAATAAATAAAATCTTTAAAAAAAAAAAAAAGAAAAGAAAAATGCTTGTAAAATACTGATCCAGAGCATGAGTGAGATATGAAATACAAGTATTTTTAAACTTTTGTGCAGCTGAAGTTATTATTCAAAAGGATAAGCATTGGATTCTTTCAGTGAAGGAGAGTACTAACTACCCTCTGGACTAAGAAAGGAAATTTGAAGACTAACATGTATCATGTAATATTATATCTGATGACTGGGTTGTCTATCCTTTATACCACATTATACAAAAACAAGAATTTCAGGGGTAGTACATTGAGCATGCTCAATAATATGCAAGAGGAAGCAACGGAGTGGAGAAGTGGACCAGCAGTATGAAGTACTTTGAACACCAAAATCTGCAGCTGGGGCCGGACCAGCTAGAAGAAATGTCTTAATGAAGGCAGAACTTGGAATTGAAGCAGGGGATTCAGAAAGTATCAGCAGAAAATCTAGTTTTTATTGTTTGGTTAAGTTCAAGGGCTAATGACCAAGACCTGAATTTAAGGACAAATTCAATGGGAAGAGAGCACTGAAGTAAAAAAAAAAACAAAAAAACAAAAAACAAAGAAAGTGATGCACCATGTCACTGTGACTCCAAATTTAAATAGATGTTAAAGAAACAAAAATTGCAGAGAGAATAAGTGGGGCCAAAGGGTATTCAAACCAAAACATTAAAAAAAAGCTGTTTATTAAAATGATAATACACCATGCCCAAGTAGTGTTTGTTTCAGAAATCCAAGGTTTGTTTAATATTCAAAAGTCATTATAATTTACCATATTAACCGATTGAGGGAGAAAATCATGTTATGATCTCAACAGATGCAGAAAAATACTTAGCAAAATTTAACATCTATTCATAATTAATACTCAGTGTCAATTGGGAAAATCAGTTTGATAAAGGGCACCTATGAAAAGCTACAACTTATATCACATTTATGTGAAACACTAAAACATCCTCCCATGTGGGAAAAAGGGAAGGATGTTTAATCTTACTGTATTCATAAACATCCTAGTCATTGCAATAAGATAAGAAAAACAAATAAAAGATATAGAGATTATTTAAAATGTACTGATAGCTCTACTCACAGATAACATGAATGTTTATTTAGACAATACTAAGGAATCTACCAAAATACCCCTAAAACAATGGTAAATTGTGTTTCCATAAATAATTGCTATAAAATTTCTGGCCATATGCTCCTACAGAATCTTGTTACTCCCACATAAGAGTCTTCTCTTTTCCTTGAAACTGGGCAATTTTGTGATAGACCAATAGTATACAATCGAAGATATGTAAATGGCCAATAGTATGTGAAAAAAGATACATAAATTACTAATAGTACATTAATCATTATGAAAATACAAATCAAAATTATAATGAGATACTATTGCACACCCCCCAGAATGGCTAAAATTAAAGACTGAGAAGCCTAAAACTTGGCTAGGAGGTGGAGCAACTAGAACTTTCAATTTTGCCGGTGAGAATGTATTCATATGTATGTATTCACAATATGTCGGAAACGGAAAAAGTCTAAGCGCATGTCATCAGAAAATGGCTACAGATTGCAATATGTTCATACAATGATCATTTCCTGGCAATTAAAAGGAATAAACTAGCAATACACATACCATAAATAAATCTCAAAACCAATTGCTAAGTGAATTTATACTGTATGAATCCATTTATATACAGTTCTAAAATAGGTAAAATTGATGTATATTGGAAGGAATAAGAGTGGTGTTTGCCTCGGGAGTGGCAGGGATTTCCTAGGAAGGGACATGGAGGTACTTTGGGGGTTGACAATGCTCTATATCATGTTAGGGGTTGGGAGGACGTAAGTATATGCATGTCTCAAGACTTATTTAATAGCGTAACTATGTTTTGCATATTTCATAATGTGTACACTATACTTAAATACAACTATATATTTGATTTTATACACATGTTCACACTCAGACACATGCAGTACTGAACTCAGTGATGTGAATGCTGAAATTGTTAAGGGTGTTAGTGTACTTATGTCTGCAACTAATTGTGAATTGCATTAAAAATTGGATTGATGAATAAAAACAAGGATGAATAGGTGAGTTGATGTGTGAAAAAGCCAACATAGCAAAATATTGATTGTATAATCTTGGTTTTGAGCATACATATGTGTGTTTACTTTCAACTTTTCTGTATTTTAAAGAGTTTTCATTATAAAATTTTGGAAAGATTACAATTGTGTAATGCCTTTACAAGAAAGATATAATGTGCTATGAAAGCAAAAAATAATAAAATTGGAAGGAGTCAGGAAGAACTTTTTTTTTGTTGGAGTAGTTAAGTTTTCCATTTTCTTCAGTAATCTACTAAAGACTACAAAATCAATAGCTTCTAGAAGTGGTTCTACTGAAACTACGTTCATATATCTTCCTAAGGTCTTTCCACTGTCTGTGAAGCAGCATCTCTGTGAGCTTCCAGTCAGTTCTGCTCACTTCCCAGGCATCAGTTTAGGTGCCGTACTCTCACAGTAGCCCTACACCAGATTAGGTAGCTGGTGTCCTGTCCTCTCTCCACACTCACCATCATTTGCTTTGTTCCCTTGCTCAGTGTCTGTCTTCCTCAATAGCCTATAAGAGGTGTAAGGGCAGTGATTGTGTGTGTCTTGCTCATTGTAGAATTCCCAGTTCTACAACAGTGCTTAGTATATAGCAGGCGTTAAACAAAGTATATTGAATGAATGAATTCTGCTGTGTTAAATATTAAAAGAAAATAGTAGATTAGGCAGAATAGTGGAAACACTACTCACAGCAAAGTTTTAATTTCATCTCATAAAACTCCTGGGCTATTTAAGATAAGATCATCCAAATAAATTGGTATACAGGTTCTATAAAATATTGAAGGATTTTTCCTATGAGAGTTTTTTTTTGTTTTTGTTTTTTACAACAATGAAAAGTTAGAAAGAAGCTCAAACTGCACAATATCCAACTTAAAAAAACAAACCCAAGTCTGGTCATTGTTTGCAGCTCACTCCTTGCTCTTTTCCATTTCTTTTTTGACTTTACCCTATTATCTCAAGGCACATCACAACCTTTGGACACAAATTTCAGCTTGATGTTAATATAATTCATTCTGGTAAATTGAAAAAAAAAAAAAGACCTAGAGAGTGTAAACATATAAAACCAACAATAACAAAATGATAGCTTTTAATATCAGTGAACTAAAAAAAAATCAGCACATAAAATAGAAAAAATAAACTATATTACTTTGGACCTTACAGTACGGGGTTGAGAAAGATAATTGAAGGATGTCTGCCTTGGGAAACTTAAGAACAGAAATGCCTTGCAAGGAGGTGAGACAGTTGTTGCAAAACCAAATAAATTCTTTGCTGCAATCATCACATGGAAAGATTGATGTTGGAAGCAGACATATGGCTCACAGGGGAAGAGTAATGAGATAAAGGCTCATGCTGCTGGAGCAGGTGATCTACTAATTAGATTTCAGCGATGTGGTTCATACGATGTTGAGATGGAAATTATCTAAAAATATACAAAAGAAACAGAACAGAGAAGCCAGGGAAATGATTTAGAGCCATGACCATAATGAAATCAGGATGATGGAGCTGAACTAAGGTTTTTATAAGACTTTTGTTACTAAATAAAAGCAACTGATTATGTAATATTGAAATTTTAATAGGATTGAATAGAGCAATTAAACAACTAAAAATACTGACGATATGATCACTGCTTCACCATTCATTCTTTTCATATACTTTCATATAATTTTTAAGGACCTACCATAATAATTACTCATATGTATAATCAATTTAATCTGTATCACAATTTTCTGAGATAATTGTATTCTAGAAAATAGAGCTCAGAGAGGCTAAATTTTTTTCCCAAGGGCACACACCTGTAAGCCACAGAACCGGGGTCCAAACTTAGTGTATCTAATTACAAAAATAATGGTCCTGATCCTGAGCTATGTGTTTCACACTTTTTCATAGCACTAAAAATGTATATGCAACTTGAAAATAAAAACGAATGCAAGTGTTTTATAACACATGCTTACTTCTCCATATTATGTAGAGCTTTTGCTGATAGTCTTCACCCTAAAAAAAAAAAAGAAAAAAAAAGCACTTGTTCTGGGTTAGTTATTTGGGGTAAGACGTTTTATTGCATTCTAAACTTAAAAATATTACACTAGGGATACTTGCCTCCCCTCATCCATGTTGTGATGTACCCCATGACTGAAATGCTATATAACCACCATAGCATTTTAAACTGAACCACTGATACTGGCTCTTACAACGGTGAGATACAATGGAAATATTTGAGGTGGAGGAAAACAAGTGGTAAGACTCTCAAATTATTCCTGAATAGCCCTTTAAATTTTTAAATGTAAGGGTACCTAGAAAGCATACAGGCAAACATTACTTCTAGGGATTTGCTTTAGAATAATTTGGGTGGCTGCAATACATGTATCTCATTGAAATAATTCACTCATTGTCTGCTGTGATATTAATAAAACACTACAGTCAAGTGTTCTGCATTACAATGACTATTCCATGTGTCCTGGCTAATCAATGGACATGAAATTTTACTTCTACCTAAGAATAAACATTCATTATGCAAAGTAAAATCAATGAATTTATTTAGCAGTAAATAAAATTTCATAAGGTTCTCCCTTGGTTGAAAAATTAACACACATGATTTCAAGGACCAAAGAAAATAGATTTGTTTGCTGTATACTTACATAGATATTTTGGCAAAAAGTCTTTTGACAGAATTCATTAATTTTAAGTATGGTAGAAGCATGCCTGTGTCAAAAACATGTGGCAAAGTGAAGACCACCTTTACCTGCTAACCTGCTATCTCCTAAGAGGAACAAACATGTGTAATAATAATTACCATGATTCAGTGCCAACTACGTACCAAGAGCTACCTCACTTTTCATATGGTATTTCATTTGGAAAAAAAGACATTATAAGAAATCATTGGATCCAGGATGCATTAAATGGGAAAGGTCTCTGAAGGCAGCAGGACACACAGCAGAGAGTTCAATCTTTAAGCCGTCTGTTTGAGCAACAAGGGGAAGTCTGGGGCTGGAGAAAATGGAGAGAGAACTTGAAAGTGGTCTGAAATGAAATACAGCTGAGGGAAAGAGCTCTGGTCTCTGCTGAGAAGGGAAATCATGAAGTCAAGCGGTACTTGTTATGAGGTGAACTTGAGATTCAGAGAGCAATAAATGCACTAAAACTCGGGTTGTCCAGACATAAATTATCTACTCAGATTAGTATTTAGCATAACTCATTGGAGGCTTTGTAAACACATTTGAATTTTATAAGAATTGATAAACTGATAATATACCAAGGCGGAGGAATAGTTAATGAACGTAAACAGTACAGAAAAATACTTAGGAGTTATTTTTAAGTATATTTTATTGACTATGCTATTACAGTTGTCCCAATTTTCCCCTTTTGCCCCCCTCTGCCTGGTACTCCCCATTCCCTCCAGCCATCCTCCCCACTTAGTTCATGTTTATGGGTCATGAGTATAAGTTCTTTGGCTTCTCCATTTCCTATAAATAGCTTTGCTGGATAGACTCATCTAGGTTGTAGGTCCTTGCTTTTCAACACTTTGAATACTTCTTGCTAGTCCTTTCTTCCATGCATAGTTTCTTTTGAGAAATCAGCTGACAGTCTTATGGGAACTCCTTTGTAGGTAACTCTGTTTTTCTCTTGCTGTTTTTTTAAGATTTTCTCTTTATCTAAAGATAAACCTTTGGCATTTTAATTATGATGTGTCTTGAGGTGCGCCTCTCTGAGTCCTTTTTGTTTGGGACTCTGTGCTTCCTGGACTTGTATGTCTATTTCCTTCTCCAAATTAGGGAAGTTTTCTTTTGTTATTTTTTCAAATAAGTTTTTAATTTCTTGCTCTTCCTCTTCTCCTTCTGGAATCCCTATGATTTGGATGTTGGCACATTTGGGGATGGCCCAGAAGTTTCTTACATCATCCTCCTCATTTTGCTTTGTTTTGTTTTTTTAATTCTTGTTTCTTCTTTCTGTTCTGGTTAAATGCTTAGTTCTTCCTATGTTTCAAGTCATTGATTAGATTCCTGGCTTCCTTCCCTTAACTGTTGGTTCCCTCTAGATTTATCTTCATTTTACTTAGTATAACCTTCATTTATTCCTCTATGTTGTTGTCATATTTAATGGGTTCTCTGAGCATCCTAACCACCAGTGTTTTGAACTTTGCATCTGATAGGTTGACTATTTCCATTTTGTTTAGTTCTTTTTGGGGATTTTGTTCTGTTCTTTCATTTGGGCCGTATTTCTTTGTCTCCTCAATTTGACAGTCTCCCTGTGTTTGTTTCTGTGTATTAGGTAGAGCTGCTTTGACCCCCTGTCTTAGTGTACCTGTTAAGTTGTATGAGCAGAGCCTTAAGTGTTTGCCAGGGCAACCCACTTCACTGCTTTGTGGCTCTGAGTGAGGGAGAGCTCAGAGAGGGGACAATGCCACTGCTTGGCTTCTGAAAGTTTGCCAGCCCTGCTCCATTTCCAGTCACTTCAACTACTTCCCATATGTGACTGGCACCCTTCCAGCTGTTGCCCTCAGGTGAACAGCAGCATGAGTGGGTTTGCATTCAGTCTAAGTCCATGTGGGCCCTTTAAATGGGCTCTCCTGAAAAACCTGCAATTTCTTCCACTGCCCCAGCCCCCACTGGTTTTTACAGACAGAGTTATGGGGCTTTATCTTCCCAGCACTGGAACCTTGGGCTGTGCAGTCTGGCCTGGGGCTGGGATCGACCACTCCTTGGGTAGTCCTCCTGATTTGTATCTACCATGTGTGAATGTGGGGCTGCCCGTTATGCCTCTGCTGCCACCTCTCCAAACCACACCACATCTCCTCGCCTCTCCATACCAACTCTGCATCTCCACCCCTCCTATCTGTCAGGATGAGTGTGGCTTCTTTAAATCCTTTGATATCAGACTTCCACACAGTTCTATTTTCTGACAGTTCTGAGTGTTATTTGTTCTAAAGTTTAGTTGTTATTCTTCTTGTGGTTGTGTGAGGAGGTGAAGCATGTCCACCTATGCCTCCATCTTGACCGGATGTCAGGATTTAAATACATGATTCAGCCAATCATTCTCTTCCTAGGAATGAGGAAAGCTATTCCTACCCTTATTTTAACTTCAGAAGGAACTGACCATCTGCACAAATCCTGTGCTCCCAACATTTCAAAATTAATTCCCCTATTGATTAATTTAAAATAAACAGGTCTAGCCTCTGAGCCGCTGAAACGGTCTTCCTCCTTCTTTGGATGCCATATGTTAGTGACATTTACCTGATTTACCAGTCTATTCATTCAACTGGATTTCTTCCAGACCTGGAGTGTGTTTAGGCACTGTATTAGATGCAGGGGAAACAAGTTTACTTGGCACATCAGCTTCCAAATAAGCTTCCTCTAGCTCTTCCCTCATTTTCTGTGATATTAGATATTGGTCCACATCAGTAATAGCTATCCTAAATGGAAAAAGATAAATAGACCTATGGGAGTAAATCTACTTTGAAAGCCCAAAACACACAGGCATTTAGTTGCTAAAAGACTTTTTCATGAGACTGCTTCAAACAAAGACAAAGTCAAACCAGTTGTCCTTGAGTTAGGGAACGCTGTTGTCTAAACTGACTGACTTTGGGAAAATATGTTTCCATTCATTTGCCATTCATTCCTGGCAACCATTTTTGAGAACCTACTATGTTCAAGGTACCACAGAAAGTGCTGAGATTATAATGAAATTATGGATAAGATATAGACTCCTCTTTATTTTGTGTTTTAAGAAACACAGCAGATGCTTATAAATGATGATGATACAAAGTGGCAAGTGTCTTGAGGGGTGAAAATATACAGGATTAACCTAAGTGCATACACATAAAATTTTAATGTATGTATTTCTATATGAGCATTATCCCTGCTCCCTACTTTTTATTTTGTAACTATAAGTCAGCATTCCTCTGTAAATTATTGTTTTCATTTCAGTAATGGGTTGTATTTCAATCTGACACCTAGAAGTCAAGGTAAAGACAGTAGAATGTAAATGTATATGCTGAGTGGCACAGATGGAATGTAACAAGGGACTTCAGCATGGTTTGAAATGCATACTGCTGCTGATGGGAGACCAGGAGGCAGACAGCTTGACACAGTGAATAGAGCAGCTCTTTGGAGAACCAAGGGTCTGGCTCACTATTAGAGTACCAGTCTTTCAAACCCTCTGAGTCTTAGAGTTATTTATACATCAGGGCAGGGTGGTTTTGACTACAAGACATTTAGGTTTCTACTCAGCTCTAGACTCTCAGATTCCACTAGGCAAGTGGACTCTACAAACTCTATGCATAACGAGGCTTAGCCACCGGGTATTCCCTGTGCCTAGCACAGAGCTTAGGCTCATAGCAGATACTCACAAAGCATGGTTCATTGAGTAAATAAGTAATAGAATTGCCTGTGAGTGACACTCTAACAATAATATCCACCACCTTCTCTCCTTTCTTCTCACCTCTAGGGTGACCAACCAGCTTTACTTATTTGCCTAGGATTTCCCCAGATGTTAGTACCAGAAGTTCCACTTCTTCAGATAACCTTCGATCTCAGGTAAACCAGGATGTTTGGTCATACTACTTCCTCCCTGCTTTCCTTATCTATGCTTCAGGTATACCCATGGCATAGTGAACCTTACTTAAAACCACTAGAGCTATTTAAGACTACAGATATTCCTTTAAAGTGTTCTGAAAAGTTTAATGATTTATTTCTTTGTTTTGTTTATCTCCCTCTGAATTAAATCAATGTTAAAATAAGACATAGATTTTCAATGTCTCCCCTAGCCATATGGTAAGTGAGTGAATGATCTACAAATAAAAAAGTCCTTGTATTTTCCAAAAGCCATCTCTGCCTGAGCACATTGTGATGTAATAAAAATGCATAGCATAAGTTGTCAAATAATTCTTGGAACATGTCCCTTGGATGCCAGTCCAAACAGGTGTCAAACTCAAATCGATGGTGAATTGGGACTAGCTGGTCACAGCCAGAGCGAAGATACCAAGACAGCAGGGAAACCTAACCTGGCAGTGGGAGAGCAAAGACACATGAGAAATTTAGAAGTGCAGAAAAATTCAAGGGACCAGTACGTCTTGTTAAACATTCCCACATGTGTCCTGACCTTCGGCAAAACTGGGAGAGGTCAGGGCAGTGCCATTCCCCAGTGACTACAAGATGAGCGCCCTGCCGGTGTCACCCTTCCAGCTCTGAAAGATGCGAGATGGGACTGCTGTCAACTCCCAGATTTCATTCAGAGCTACAGGTCTTTCCAGCAGAACAGAAAGTGGCACTCTGGGTGGAAAGCTAGACTTTAATTTAGTCCGGGTTTCATGCCTGGCTAGCGAGGATCATCATTCTATTTCACTTTGCTATAGGCAGGGAAACGTTCCCACCTGGTATTGATGTCTGGCTGGCTCAGGAAAAAGGGACATTTCTTCTCACAATACTAATGGTGTAGTTCATTCATCTGTGTTCAGCTAGACAAATTCTATGGTTTTTGTGATTCCAGTGTTTAAAGATAAACATTTTCAGTACGCTATAGTTACTATACTTTTAGCAAGGTATGTCCAATGAAAGAAACATATATCTGTTTCAGGGTTGGAGGAAAAAATATCTTTTGGATTTAGTAAGACATGGTATGTCTCTCTGCCTGTGTACCGCACTTTGAGGGATTGTCAACCTTAATTTCCCATGAGAAGCAACTCTACTGTATTTTACCTTTATGTCCCATTGAGGGGTTCCTTAGTTTATTTGTTCAAAAATATTCACTGGATGCCAGGCCTTTAGACACTGGAGATAGAGCAAGGAATCAAACAAATTCCCTTTTGTCATGAAATGTATACCTGCAGTTGAGAGGGAGACTGCAGTCATAATAAAGGAATTAATACTTTGGATAAAAACAAAACAGGGGGACTTCCTAAGATGGCGGCATAGGTGAATGCACCGTACCGCCTCGCACAACCAAACAAGGGGAAAAAAAGAAATATACACATCCAAATACAGCCAGATCTGACAGAAAATCATATTGAGAGGAAGTCCGACAACCAAGGAATTAAAGAAGATACATTCATCAAGTTTGGTGAGCCAGAAGGTGCAGAGCGAAGGGAGAGTGCTCGGCAACCCCGCGGCGAGCAGGTGAGCAGACGGCAGGTCCGCGGTTGGAGGGGCGGTCCCCATGGGGCTGAAGCACACAGAGACGGGGACCCGACTGAAGCTCAGTCTGCGCCCGGCTCATCCGGACCCAGCAGGGCCGAGAGACCGGTGGACTCAGCAGGTCTGCATTCGTGTGCAGAGAGAACCTGAAAGAAAGCAGGGCGCAAATCAACGGTGCAGATTAAGAGTAAGTGAGGGGGTGGAGTCCGTGACCGGAGGAACGCCTGGCCTCATAGGAAAGTTCGCTGGGGAGACCCTCGGGGGATTGGAGCTGGGCAGCTCGTCCACCGACCCCGGAGCAACCCCTGGAGCTAGCGCAGAGGGGCCCGAAGTGCTTTCAGGAGGCCGTGTGGGTGCGGAGAGCGGAGAAGGCGCCATTGTGCGCTCAGGCCCCGCCCCCAGAGGCTACGGTCCCAGCACAACTACCGGGAACTTCCCTGCACAGGGGATCCCCAAGACTCTGCCCCCCTTACAGTAACAGGTTCACCGAGGGGGAAAAAAATGGCCCAAAGAAAGGGACAGATCAAAACTCCAGAGCTAACCGACCAAGAGATAGCCAACCTATCAGATGCACAGTTCAAATCCCTTGTAATAAGGCTGCTTTCAGAATTCGACGAAAAATTAACGAACTTGCTTGAACAAATGAGGAGAGATCTGCAGGGAACCAATAGAGATAAGGAAACTGGGACTCAAATCAACGGAGTGGACCAGCAGAAAGAAAAAAACATCCAACCAGAAAAGAAGGAAGCAACAAGAATTCAAAAAATGGAGGAGGGGCTCAGAAACCTCCAGGACAT